>LGRX02018166.1:0-11969 GCA_001247695.2 Cymbomonas tetramitiformis
GTGGCACTGTCATCGTTGGCGGCTGGCGATCGTGAGATCGAAAGTTCGACTGCATCGCCCGTTGGGATTCGAGCTTTGCTGCTGCTGCTGCTGCTGCTGCATGTAATACACTAGGCGCTGTCGATCACAAGTATGCGATCTCCACTAGGCGTCGATCTTTTTGGACAGCACGATTATTTACCATGCGATGTTAACATGGATATCGCTATTACATCATATGACCGCAGGATCATGTGCGCGACAGTGCTTTGCTTTTTGCTTCCCAGCATGCCATGCCATAACGCGTGGGTGGCGTGGCGATAAATGTACGCGACTGCTTTGGCACTGTCATCGTTGGCGTCTGGCGATCGTGAGATGGAAAATTCGACTGCGTCGCCCGTTGGGATTCGAGCTTTGCTGCTGCTGCTGCTGCTGCATGTAATACACTAGGCCCGGTCGATCTTAAATTAAGATCTCCACTAGGCGCATCTGACGGTCGATGGGATTATTTATCTTGCCGACGTGGCGCACTCGAGAGATCCGAACATGAACATCGAGTCTGCCATTCCATTAATGATTTGACATTTCTCGATCCTCGCGTCTAACATCGCGTCGGCCATGCGATGTTTAAATCAGTTTCGCCATTACACTATCTGACCGTAGGATCATGTGCGCGACAGTGCTTTGCTTTTTGCTTCCCAACATGCCATGCCATAACGCGTGGGTGGCGTCGCGGTACATACACGCGACTGCAGTGGCACTGTCATCGTTGGCGTCTGGCGATCGTGAGATGTAACATTCGACAGCGTCGCCCGTTGGGATTCGAGCTTTGCTGCTGCTGCTGCTGCTGATTAAGGTAAGGTAAGGTAAGGTAATTTGGTTTGGTTGAAGATTGTAAAGGTCAGAGGTAGGTAATTTGGTTTGGGTGAAGATTATAAAGGTCAGAGGTCTAGGCGCTGTCGATCACAAATATGCGATCTCCACTAGGCGTCGATCTTTTTGGACAGCGCGATTAATTACCATGCGATGTTAACACGGATATCGCCATTACATCATCTGACCGCAGGATCATGTGCGCGACAGTGCTTTGCTTTTCGCTTCCCAGCATGCCATGCCATAACGCGTGGGTGGCGTCGAGATAAATGTACGCGACTGCAGTGGCACTGTCATCGTTAGCGTCTGGCGATCGTGAGATCGACAATTCGACCGCGTCGCCCGTTGGGATTCGAGCTTTGCTGCTGCTGCTGCTGCTGCTGCTGATTAAGGTACTAGGCGCTGTCGATCACAAATATGCGATCTCCACTAGGCGTCGATCTTTTTGGACAGCACCATTAATTACCATGCGATGTTAACATGGATATCGCCATTACATCATATGACCGTAGGATCATGTGCGCGGCAGTGCTTTGCTTTTTGCTTCCCACCATGCCATGCCATAACGCGTGGGTGGCGTCGTGGTACATACACGCGACTGTTGTGGCACTGTCATCGTTAGCGTCTGGCGATCGTGAGATGGAACATTCGACTGTATCGCCCGTTGGGATTCGAGCTTTGCTGCTGCTGCTGCTGCTGATTAAGGTAAGGTAAGTAAGGTACTAGGCGCTGTCGATCACAAATATGCGATCTCCACTAGGCGTCGATCTTTTTGGCCAGCACCATTAATTACCATGCGATGTTAACATGGATATCGCCATTACATCATATGACCGCGGGATCATGTGCGCGACAGTGCTTCGCATTTTGCTTCCCAGCATGCCATGCCATAACGCGTGGATGGCGTCGTGGTACATACACGCGACTGTTGTGGCACTGTCATCGTTAGCGTCTGGCGATCGTGAGATGGAACATTCGATTGTATCGCCCGTTGGGATTCGAGCTTTGCTGCTGCTGCTGCTGCTGCTGCTGCTGATTGACTAAGGTACTAGGCCCGGTCGATCTTAAATTAAGATCTCCACTAGGCGCAGCTGACGGTGGATGGGATTATTTATCTTGCCGACGTGGCGCACTCGAGAGATCCGAACATGAACATCGAGTCTGCCATTCCATTAATGATTTGACATTTCTCGATCCTCGCGTCTGCTATGCAATGTTAAAGCGAATCTATCTGATTTCCGAACATCGCGTCGGCCATGCGATGTTTAAATCATTTTCGCCATTACATCATATGACCGCAGGATCATGTGCGCGACAGTGCTTTGCTTTTTGCTTCCCAGCATGCCATGCCATAACGCGTGGGTGGCGTCGCGATAAATGTACGCGACTGCAGTGGCACTGTCATCGTTGGCGTCTGGCGAGCGTGAGATGGAAAATTCGACTGCGTCGCCCGTTGGGATTCGAGCTTTGCTGCTGCTGCTGCTGCTGCTGCTGCTGCTGCTGCTGCTGCTGATTGACTATGTAAGTAAGTAAGTAAGTAAGTAAGGTAATTAACTTGGTGCCAAGATTATAAAGGTCAGAGGTTCAGAGGTAGGTAATTTGGTTTGGGTGAAGATTATAAAGGTCAGAGGTAGTAAGTAAGGTAATTTACTTGATGCCAAGACGATAAAGGTCAGAGGTCTAGGCGCTGTCGATCACAAATATGCGATCTCCACTAGGCGTCGATCTTTTTGAACAGCGCGATTAATTACCATGCGATGTTAACATGGATATCGCCATTACACTATCTGATCGCAGGATCATGTGCGCGACAGTGCTTTGCCTTTTGCTTCCCAGCATGCCATGCCATAACGCGTGGGTGGCGTCGCGATAAATGTACACGACTGCAGTACTGTCATCGTTGGCGTCTGGCGATCGTGAGATCGAAAATTCGACTGCGTCGCCCGTTGGGATTCGAGCTTTGCTGCTGCTGCTGCTGCTGCTGCTGCTGCTGATTGACTAAGGTAAGGTAAGTACTAGGCGCTGTCGATCACAAATATGCGATCTCCACTAGGCGTCGATCCTTTTGGACAGCACGATTAATTACCGTGCGATGTTAACATGGATATCGCCATTACATCATATGACCGCAGGATCATGTGCGCGACAGTGCTCTGCTTTTTGCTTCCCAGCATGCCATGCCCTAACGCGTGGGTGGCGTCGTGGTACATACACGCGACTGTTGTGGCACTGTCATCGTTAGCGTCTGGCGATCGTGAGATGGAACATTCGACTGTATCGCCCGTTGGGATTCGAGCTTTGCTGCTGCTGCTGCTGCTGCTGCTGCTGCTGCTGCTGATTGACTAAGGTAAGGTAAGTAAGGTAATTCACTTGATGTCAAGACGATAAAGGTCAGAGGTAGGTAATTTACTTGATGCCAAGACGATAAAGGTCAAAGGTAGGTACTAGGCGCTGTCGATCACAAATACGCGATCTCCACTAGGCGTCGATCTTTCTGGACAGCGCGATTAATTACCATGCGATGTTAACATGGATATCGCCATTGCATCATATGACCGCAGGATCATGTGCGCGACAGTGCTTTGCTTTATGCTTCCCAGCATGCCATGCCATAACGCGTGGGTGGCGTCGCGACAAATGTACGCGACTGTTGTGGCACTGTCATCGTTAGCGTCTGGCGATCGTGAGATGGAACATTCGACTGTATCGCCCGTTGGGATTCGAGCTTTGCTGCTGTTGCTGTTGCTGCTGTTGTTGTTGCTGCTGTTGCTGTTGCTGCTGCTGATTGACTAAGTAAGTAAGGTAATTTACTTCATGCCAAGACGATAAAGGTCAGTGCGAGGTCTAGGCGTTGTCGATCACAAATATGCGATCTCCACTAGGCGTCGATCTTTTTGGACAGTACGATTAATTACCATGCGATGTTAACATGGATATCGCCATTACATCATATGACCGCAGGATCATGTGCGCGACAGTGCTTTGCTTTTTTGCTTCCCAGCATGCCATGCCATAACGCGTGGGTGGCGTCGTGGTACATACACGCGACTGTTGTGGCACTGTCATCGTTAGCGTCTGGCGATCGTGAGATCGAACATTCGACTGTATCGCCCGTTGGGATTCGAGCTTTGCTGCTGCTGCTGCTGATTAAGGTAAGTAAGGTAAGGTACTAGGCCCTGTCGATCACAAATATGCGATCTCCACTAGGCGTCGATCTTTTCGGACAACGCGATTAATTACCATGCGATGTTAACATGGATATCGCCATTACATCATCTGACCGCAGGATCATGTGCGCGACAGTGCTTTGCTTTTTGCTTCCCAGCATGCCATGCCATAACGCGTGGGTGGCGTCGCGGTACATACACGCGACTGTCGTGGCACTGTCATCGTTAGCGTCTGGCGATCGTGAGATGGAAAATTCGACTGTATCGCCCGTTGGGATTCGAGCTTTGCTGCTGCTGCTGCTGCTGATTAAGGTAAGGTAAGGTAAGGTAAGGTAAGGTAAGGTAATTTGGTTTGGTTGAAGATTATAAAGGTCAAAGGTCTAGGCGCTGTCGATCACAAATATGCGATCTCCACTAGGCGTCGATCTATTTGGACAGCGCGGTTAATTACCATGCGATGTTAACATGGATATCGCCATTACATCATATGACCGCATGATCATGTGCGCGACAGTGCTTTGCTTTTTGCTTCCCAGCATGCCATGCCATAACGCGTGGGTGGCGTCGCGGTAAAATGTACGCGACTGTTGTGGCACTGTCATCGTTAGCGTCTGGCGATCGTGAGATGGAACATTCGACTGTATCGCCCGTTGGGATTCGAGCTTTGCTGCTGCTGCTGCTGATTAAGTAAGGTAAGGTAATTTGGTTTGGGTGAAGATTATAAAGGTCAAAGGTAGTAAGTAAGTAAGGTAATTCACTTCATGCCAAGACGATAAAGATCAGAGCTAAGTAAGTAAGGTAATTTGGTTTGGGTGAAGATTATAAAGGTCATAGGTAGTAAGGTAAGTGAGGTAATTTAATTTGGGTGAAGATTATAAAGGTCAGAGGTCTAGGCCCGGTCGATCTCAAAGATGAGATCTCCACTAGGCCATCCGACAATTCAATCGGTTAAATATATTGCTCATTAGTAATTGATGATTGGGCGGTTGTTATGCATGGCGGTATGATTTGCAATGTGAGACATTATATGTGTTATATGGTTAGATATGATATATTATGTCGACGGCGTACATGTAGTATACGCTAGTTACAAATAGAGGATGGCGGTGCAAGGTTTGGATGTCCAATATGATTACCAAGGCGACATAGCTAGTTACTATAATGATACGTTACTTTCTAGTGCAAACTTTTCCCTAGCGTTCGCGTGTTGGTTGCGCTTGGTGGCGGTGTATGGATGATGATATATCCCTTTCGTTCAGGTATTCATTAGTTATCAGTTGGGCGGTTGTTATGTATGTACGGCGATATGATTTGGGATGTGAGATATTAAATGTGTTATATAGCTAGATATGATATATGGTGGCGGCGTACATGTAATGTAAGCTAGTTGCAAATATTGAATGGCGGAGCAAGGTTTGGCTATCCAATATGATTATCGGGGACACAAATAGTTACTATGATTACTTATTTTCTAGTACGAACGTTTTCTTAGCTTTCGCACGTTGCTTACGCTTGGCAATTGTAGTGTAGATACACGTGTAGTCGAACAAGCAAACACTCTGCATACATATCTTACATACTATTCAGCATTTGCACATGCATGGCATCGAAAACAATCTGTTGAATGTGCAGAATGTAAATGCTCACGCACCGATCAATACATCAACATCGCGGCGCGCTGCGCGCAATTAGCGCTAACTGCATAATCAATACTAAGATTGCCTAATTGATGAGACATGTCTGCAACAAATCGTGAAGAATATATGGAGCGTTATACATGTTGATGTGGATAATGTTGATGTCAACAACCTCTTGGAGTGTTAGCTGAAGTCTGAGCAAGCAATATATGACCCTCGTAGCAGAGTTACTTTTCTGCTACACATGTATGGCGATGTCCGTCAGCTTGTGGCAATTGCTTAGGTGGGGGCGAACATCATGTGAAAAATAATGGAGGCTCACTATACATGAGTTGGTGGTGCACATGCCCATTTTGCATACATGTGATACACATGCTCACTCTCTTTCACACCAAGGTATGGTATCGGTTGCGCCGATATTCTGATGTATCGATATATCAGAATATCAATATCAATCGATGACCAATTTTTGAATATCAGAATTATTGGTATCGATCGATTGACGATGACGACATATCAATATCAATCGATTTACCCCTTGGAATATCGGTATCGATCGATTGACAGCGATGACATATCAATATCGATTGATTGACATCGTCGATTTGCTATATCACTTGGGTTTGATATATCAGAATATCAGAATCCGATCCGTGACGATACCTACACTGGGTTCTCATAGGCCCATAGAGTCGATCACGAGTCCTGGTTCAGGACTTGTTGCACCAAGTGTGTTTCTGATTATTAGCCTCCTGTGTATTGCCATATATTGCACTTTTGGGAGAGCTTGTGTGTGCTTCAGTGCTTATAGTTATCGGTCAGCACATATTTCTTTTAACCACCATACGCATGCACTTGAGTGCAAGTCGCTTCACTGCCGATCAAGCCGTGAGCTGGGCTACAAACATCTACGAGAAGGATTGGAAGCCGAAGGAAGTGGCATGCACAAAACCGCCCACCAAGAAGCAAAAGACTGGGGCTAGTGCGAAGGTAGTGACAGTTGCCTCCTTCTTAGACTCTGACTCCGAGGATGAGGGGGAACACGTGCTAGCAGAGCCACAAGATGTGGAGGGCAAGAGTGAGCTGGAGCTGTATTTAGAGTTCCCCTTGGCTAAGAAAAATGTGGACGTGCAAGAGTGGTGGAGAGTGAATGCCCACAAGTTCCCTTCCGTAGCTAGAATGGCTAGACAGTTCCTGGGTGTGCCTGCCTCCACTGCGGGGGTGGAGCGTGCCTTCTCTATTGTCACGGGCATGCACTCAGATCTGAGGAAGAACCTCACTGAGAAAACAATAGAGCATTCACTTATGGCTGCATTGAATTAGGTTAGATATATACATATAGTAGTTTAAAACACTTTGTGTTGTAGGCGCTAAGAGCCAACTCTGAAACCCATTCTGATATATCGATAATATCGATATGCCGATATATCGGCTAGTGTAAAGTAATATCAGTATTGATTGATTGTCACCCCTGACTTATCGGAATCAATTGATATAGACTCTAAAAAATCAGAATCAATTGATTAGGCCTCTAAATAAATCAGAATCAATTGATACCAGCCTCAACTTATCAAAATCAATTGATTATTGTGTCGAAAATATCGGAATCGATCGATAACACCGCGCACAACCGATACCATACCTTGTTTCACACACACACACACAATCATGGCTGAATGCTTTGATCCCCGGTGTGGGTACATAGTGCAATTGATCTTCTGCGGCTACGGTGTGCCAAAGGAGTCGGTCCAAGGAAAAGCCACACTCATGCACGCGCATAATTACATACTTGCACACGCATCCAAACACAACTCATACACACACACACACACACACGCACACTCGCGACTGCAAGCGCACGCGCACACACACATTCTTGCCACTTTAACAATCGATATGCATGTTGCATGTAGCATGCACACGTTGCCCGCTGACAAAAGCAGACCCACCATCAATCCAGTGGATGTGAGAAACATGCTTGTGGGAATAGATCAGGGCATGACTATATACCGCACCCACACATCCTAGCCAAAAAAGAAAGTGTGCAGCCACGTTGGAAGCTCAGCCAGTGTTACACTGCAAGTATATTATGAAAATATCACACGTTGGTGCTCGAGCGCACACCGTGAAATTCGAGAGGGAAATCGGCTGCATTGAAGTCCCCACACACACACACATATATATATACAACGTTGTATACATATATATGTATATACGTCTGGCTTTGATTGGCATGCGCATTAGCTCGTTCACTTTATTATGTGTGTGTATGTGTGTCGCGCGCGCGCGCGTGCGTGTGTGCTTAGTGCTTAGTGCGTGCGTGCATCAACGGGCGTATGCACTCACAACGCACTCGCTGATATTCATCAATAATTTTGAGCACAAGCCGAGACAGTGACTGAGGCGGTGCTTGAGGCGAGCACTGCATAAGCTGATGTCCATTGATACCCCTTGCACATGCATAGAATTATTGTGCCCATCTTGAGCTGGCATTTGTGTTTTAGGACGAATAGCAAAGGGGGGCACGTTTGTAGCACTGCGGCAGTTGGCATCTAGCACGCATGGCATACTACTATGATCATCATATTAGTACTTTAAATTTTGACAATGTGAAAATCTCATTATGACTGCATGCTGCACAAACTGTGCGCAAATAGGCTGATGTGTATATCGAATGCAATCTTTAACAATTACCCTTGCGAATAAAAATATCACATTATGCCGAGACGCAAATGATTGGCTGTGTATGCGGATTATTATATGATTGTGCATGTGTAATTGTGTATCCAGCCGGAAAACGTGCGAATAAAGCAATATTTACTGATGCAGGACGCCGGGGATCGAACCCAGACCAAGAACTTGTGCGAGTCTCGTGGACATCGTCCTCCTTCATCATCCGATAAACGCATCAACGTGCATGTGCAGGGCGTGATATATATGATGCTCTCCGTGGTGTGTAACTTAGTGCTTAGTGCTGAGTATGTGATGTGTGTGTGTGTTCGTGTGTGAGAGAGAAGCAAGAGCTATTTTGCTTCCATGATTTGGCACATATATTGATGTGCCCGTAGTGCATTCCTGTGTGAATGGTGGGTGTTGATAATGCATGCGTGTGAATATCCAACATGTAACCATCGGAATGATACCTGACTGCGGCTACATGCATACACTACTTGCTCCTTATAATTCATCATTCGACTGAGTGACATTTGCAATTCTCACTCGCGGCTGGCGCGAGCCTATGCATGGTTGGCTGCCTTCACGTGTGGCGATATTAATGGGCAAGCGCTTCTTATATCATATATACATAAAAGTGCATTTCACCGCCCTGAACGTGCATCAAACCTCGCGCTACTTCGATCGATCGCAGCATTGTAAATCGAAGCACGAATGACGTCTCATCGACCTCCGCCATCATGACCCTGTGCCAAACACACACACGCGCGCGCGCGCGCGCACCTTTCTATTACAGCAACTTGCATGATAAATTGGCTGCCGCTCTTCGTACGCGCGCTACAATACCGCAAACGTGTTGGCAACGGAAATACATTATCGTTGCCACTACGAGAGCATGCTCACAGTCAACGCACACGCGCGCGGGTACATGCCGATGCGCAGCATGCACTTATGTGGCGCGCACAATCGCATGCATGCAGTTCTTACATACTGAATGAGGACACATGCGATCAAAGCAACGACTGATTATGCGCACGTCGTGACCAAAACGACGAATATCGAAAACAAGCATGCGCGCGCGCATCCATGCTCATGCGCGCAACGCGTCCCAAAAACGAAACACACAAAATAACAGCATGCAACCTATGTGGGCATTGTACACATAAAAAGCCACGTTCAAAAATCAGCGCTCCGCTGTTGAGCTGTGCGTGCAGCGAGTGGAACCGTCGAATAATGCTGAGTATCAAATATGATCTGGCATTTTAAGTCCTCCCCGGAGCGTTAGGATCATGTGTGCGACAGTGCTTAATATGTGCGTCTCGACATGCGATGCCATAAAGCGTGGGTAGCGTCGCGGTAAATGCACGCGAATGCAGCGGCACTGCCATCGTTAGCGTCTGGCGATCGTGAGATCGAAAGTCGTCTGTGACGCCCGTTGCGATTTGAGCTTTGCTGCTGCTGCTGCTGCTGATTGACGTGGCATAGGCCAAGTTTAGTTTATTCTAGGCGCTGTCGATCACAAATATGCGATCTCCACTAGGCGTCGATCTTTTTGGACAGCACGATTACTTACCATGCGATGTTAACATGGATATCGCCATTACTACATCTTATGACCGCAGGATCATGTGCGCGACAGTGCTTCGCTTTTTGCTTCCCAGCATGCCATGCCATAACGCGTGGGTGGCGTCGCGGTACATACACGCGACTGTTGTGGCCCTGTCATCGTTAGCGTCTGGCGATCGTGAGATGGAACATTCGACTGTATCGCCCGTTGGGATTCGAGCTTTGCTGCTGCTGTTGCTGCTGCTGAATGACCATCTCCGTTCGCTTTCCTCATACATAGTAAATAAAGAAAAAGGCGAACGGAGATGGTCATTCAGATGACCCATATCTAAATTCATAACACGTACAGCGAACGGAGATGAAAATTTGGTTTGGGTAAAGATTATAAAGGTCAGAGGTAGGTTAGGTAATTTACTTGATGCCAAGACGATAAAGGTCAGAGGTGGGTAAGGTAATTCACTTCATGCAAAGACGATAAAGGTCAAAGGTAGTAAGGTAAGGTAACTCACTTCATGCCAAGCCTATAAAGGTCGGAGGTCTAGGCGCTGTCGATCACAAATATGCGATCTCCACTAGGCGTCGATCTTTTTGGACAGCACGATTTATTACCATGCGAATCTATCTGATTTCCGAACATCGCGTCGGCCATGCGATGTTTAAATAATTTTCGCCATTGCACTATCTGACCGTAGGATCATGTGCGCGATAGTGCTTTGCTTGTTGCTTCCCAGCATGCCATGCCACAACGCGTGGGTGGCGTCGCGATAAATGTACGCGACTGCCGTGGCGCTGTCATCGTTGGCGTCTGGCGATCGTGAGATCGAAAATGCGACTGCGTCGCCCGTTGGGATTCGAGCTTTGCTGCTGCTGCTGTTGCTGTTGCTGCTGCTGCTGCTGCTGATTGACTAAGGTACTAGGCGCTGTCGATCACAAATATGCGATCTCCACTAGGCGTCGATCTTTTTGGACAGCACGATTTATTACCATGCGAATCTATCTGATTTCCGAACATCGCGTCGGCCATGCGATGTTTAAATAATTTTCGCCATTACACTTTCTGACCGTAGGATCATGTGCGCGACAGTGCTTTGCTTGTAGCTTCCCAGCATGCCATGCCACAACGCGTGGGTGGCGTCGCGATAAATGTACGCGACTGTAGTGGCACTGTCATCGTTGGCGTCTGGCGATCGTGAGATCGAAAATTCGACTGCGTCGCCCGTTGGGATTCGAGCTTTGCTGCTGCTGCTGCTGCTGCTGCTGCTGTTGCTGATTGACTAAGGTACTAGGCGCTGTCGATCACAAATATGCAAACTCCACTAGGCGTCGATCTTTTTGGACAGCACGATTTATTACCATGCGAATCTATCTGATTTCCGAACATCGCGTCGGCCATGCGATGTTTAAATAATTTTCGCCATTACACTTTCTGACCGTAGGATCATGTGCGCGACAGTGCTTTGCTTGTAGCTTCCCAGCATGCCATGCCACAACGCGTGGGTGGCGTCGCGATACATGTACGCGACTGCCGTGGCGCTGTCATCGTTGGCGTCTGGCGATCGTGAGATCGAAAATGCGACTGCGTCGCCCGTTGGGATTCGAGCTTTGCTGCTGCTGCTGTTGCTGTTGCTGCTGCTGTTGCTGCTGCTGATTGACTAAAGGTCTAGGCGCTGTCGATCACAAATATGCGATCTCCACTAGGCGTCGATCTTTTTGGACAGCACGATTAATTACCATGCGAATCTATCCGATTTCCGAACATCGCGTCGCCCATGTGATGTTTAAATAATTTTTGCCATTACACTATCTGACTGTAGGATCATATGCGCGACAGTGCTTCGCTTTTTGCTTCCCAGCATGCCATGCCACAACGCGTGGGTGGCGTCGCGATAAATGTACGCGAATGCAGTGGCACTGTCATCGTTGGCGTCTGGCGATCGTGAGATCGAAAATTCGACTGCGTCGCCCGTTGGGATTCAAGCTTTGTTGTTGTTGCTGCTGCTACGACTGCTGCTGCTGATTGACTAAGTACTAGGCGCCGTCGATCACAAATATGCGATCTCCACTCGGCGTCGAT
>LGRX02018167.1:0-11176 GCA_001247695.2 Cymbomonas tetramitiformis
ACATATATCACTCGTTTCAGCCTCGTATTTTTGCGTACAGCGATAGTATTAAAACACCGATATACAGAATATTATACCCTGTATGTTAGGGCTAGATAAGCGAGCCCTCAATATATCATATAAAATACAAGTATACGCGCTGCGTTGTAGAACGGCAACACAAGCGTAAGATAATAGCGGGATGAGTGCAGAACTTCTGTGTGAAGATACTGCTGAAGCACAACGCTTCCTCATCTATACCATACGTCTCCCATCGCATAGATGGTACCGCCATTGGGTTGTGAACCCGAGACGTTGGTTGAACGACCAGTATCGTCAGAACGAATAATTCGTTCGCTCCATAATACTGCGCATGCGTGTTCCGCACATGCTTAAAGAAAAGATGGTTCTTGTTTGTTACTTCAAGATGTATCTTGCTTTGCCATCTTCGAGTTCGACGTACGAACTCTCGATGACAGATGTCATTCAAGTATTTCCTTGAATAATGACAGATGACGTGACTTATCATCTGACGACATGTACAGTCATAGTCGACGCACCGTACTGACGACTGTCATTAGGCATGTGGCACGGCTAGGTGGACGGGCTTGCACTATAAATTGCATAATCAATGAAAATGGCATTAAGAAGTCGCAAGAAGTTTCAAGAACATGTTAGAAGTTATAAGAAATCACCCGAATGCAATATTTTGCATTTTCGATAATTATTGTGGCCACAGGGCTGCTATACAAGTCGCAGATGGGCCGCGGAGCAGGATATGCATGTCTCGTGGGCGCGTGAGATATGCAAATGATACGGTGAAGTTATTAGAAGTTGTGAGAAGTATCTAGAAGTTATTACTAGGCATCGAGCAGTGATATTTCACATCGGGACATATTCACGGGGTGCTGGGGAGCTAATTTCGTCTGTAAACAGACTGCAAAGCAGAAATTGCATGTCTCGTGGGCGCGTGAGATATGCAAATGATACGGTGAAGTTATTAGAAGTTGTGAGAAGTATCTAGAAGTTATTACTAGGCATCAAGAAGTGATATTTCACATCGGGTCACATTCGCGGGGCGTTGGGGAGCTAATTTCGTCTGTAAACTGACTGCAAAACAGAAAATGCATGTCTCGTGGGCGCGTGAGATATGCAAATGATACCGTGAAGTTATTAGAAGTTGTGAGAAGTATCTAGAAGTTATTACTAGGCATCGAGAAGTGTTATTTCACATCGGGTCACATTCGCGGGGCGTTGGGGAGCTAATTTCGTCTGTAAACTGACTGCAAAACAGAAAATGCATGTCTCGTGGACGCGTGAGATATGCAAATGATACGGTGAAGTTATTAGAAGTTGTGAGAAGTATCTAGAAGTTATTACTAGGCATCGAGAAGTGATATTTCACATCGGGTCACATTCACGGGGCGTTGGGGGGCTAATTTCGTCTGTAAACTGACTGCAACAACAGAAAATGCATGTCTCGTGGGCGCGTGAGATGTTGCACGTGATACGGTGAAGTTATTAGAAGTTGTGAGAAGTATTTAGAGGTCATACCTAGGCAATGAGAAGCGAAATTTCACATCGGGTCATATTCACGGGGTGCTGGGGAGCTAATTTCGTTTGTAAAAAGGGCTGCAAAGCAGAAATTGCATATATTGCGGGTGCGTGAGATGTAGCACGTGATACGGAGAAGTTATTCGAAGTATGTACAAGTCATAACAATATACACCGCAACATGGCCGTATCTACAATATATACAATATATACAATATATACAATATATACAATATATACATCTACATAACACTAGAATCTCACAGAAGTGCCAACAACCGCTGATGCTCCCTCAGGGGTAGCATGTGCACATCCCCCCTCTTAACTAGGCGACCATCACATGCTAGTACGGCTTCACACGGAATCAAGCACTTCTTGCTAGTATCTAAGGTGTATGTATCTCGCACGTTTGGATCCGTCCACTCAAAGTATCTCCCCGAAATCACCGAGTCTCCAGGAGCAAATGTCTGTCTATAGTCATCACGGCGGATCCTCCCGCCGACCTCCGTGACACCAGACAGCGCCTTCACCAAGTAGTAGGCATGTGATGCGTCCGTAGGATCCTTCTTCACCGCCATGATGCTACCACGCCGCACGGCTACACTCACACCCGCCGCATACTCCTCCACCATGCCGCGAATCCTCACGGCGGCCGCGCCCGTAGCCGGCCGCAACTCCACATCTCTCCACGCATCCACGTGGGACGTCTCCAAACATCCCTCCGAGTCCGGAATGGAGCGCACACACTCCGCATAACAATTCACACAATAGCATGTACGCTCACGTACCATCAACTACCCCTCGCCCTCCCCCCCCCTTACAGAATGCAAGCGCTGCGTCCCATCCACCGCCTGGTATGCTGCACCAGCATTGTGATCCACCGCATGCAATCCTCCCGCCTCCTCGTGCAGTGCGTCCTCTGGTACCAAGTAAAAAAACCGTTGATTGAAGCTCGCTCTTGCCTTGGCGTAACTGCTATCCGCACGTCGGCTCAATCTCTCGCAACAGAACGCATGCAGGTCTGCAGCGCAATTGATGCGGGCATACCACTTGTCACCCTCTGATATGACCGCCACCGCCGCTGCGTGCTTGACATGCGCCCCCGCCCCATCCTGCTCCCCCCTTGGCATGCGCCGTCTCAAAGAAGTTCCGTTGGCAAGGTACACCTAATGACCACTCGTATTATTTGCTATTCGCCACATCCGCAAACCCTGCCGCGCACTTATTTTGTCCCGCACAACCATCTGCCCACTCGTGGATAAACAAGGGCTTTGCGATCCCCTCCCGATGAAGTAGTCTCTGATGATCAACTCCCGCATGTACTGAATGAAGCGGTGATCGTGCTTCCGGTCATCGCTCAACAAGTACACGTAATCCTTCACCAGCACTGGGTTCTCCGCGGTTGATTCCACCCCATCCACGGCCATACACGCATGTCTCCACACCACGCAGACTAATATGGTCGCCTGCTTCACCACCCAATGCAGACTTTGCACTTCTCGAGGAATGTTCAATGAATGATTCTCCGAGAAGTCAAACAAGAACACCGCATGTCCCAGTGGCAAATCCCTGACGCACGTCTGAAACTGCCGCTGCTGGTGTAATGCCATGAAAGTGTGATATGCATATGGCCGCAGAAACGCGCAATCCCCGCAGCCTTCCAACTTCTTCCACGCCCATGCCTCCGGTTGCCCTGCGGTCGCGCTATTCACTAAGAAGTTCCCCTTGCACTGACAGTTTGGCGAAGCCCCCGGCTCGTGCCCCAGCAACAGCGCCTGCAACTTGGCGATCAAGGCGGCCAGCTTCGTCTTCTTCTGCACAAACTGCAGTCGCTGAATCTCCTTACCATCCTCGTCCATCTGTCCTGTGCCGCAAGTCTCGTAACAAGACCACGGCACTTGCGCCTCATGCTGCACCTCACTGTCACACACTTTGAAGTTGGCCAAGCCGCCACACTTCTCGCACCTCCCTCTCAAGCACTCCATGGCATGCTTATCCCCCACCCGCGGACACAACAAGCTCTCGGCGAAAGTTGATGTCGACCTCCCCGCCTTTGCAATAGTGCAAACCATTCCCGTGTTCCCCACCGCCTTTCGCCTATGCTCAGGTGTCCTTCGAACCCGTGGGCAACATGTCGCCGAAGTGCACGCACATGGTGAATGCACCGCCTCTCGGGCCTTGTCAAAGCCCTCAAGGACCATTCTCATGTCTTCGTGGTACCTACAACAACAAGATATGTTGTCCTTCCTTCGCAGCCGCACAACATTGTGCGGCTTGCACACCCCTTGCTTCTCAAAGGAACGTTGCCCAATCTTGAGAGCGGGGTACTTGGCTTGAAACCTCCTATATATTACTAGTTGAGAGGCTTCCAACCAATGTTTGCTCACGAACTCCCTCGGTGTTCTCAAAGATAATGGGGTCATTTTGTAGCTACCCCCTACCATTTTTGTAGCTACTGTGACATTTTTGTAGGTGTCCCAGAACCGACCGGGAATTTCCCCCGGAAATTCTGGGACAATCTTCGTTTTTGTAGGTGTCCCAGAACCGACCGGGAATTTCCCCCGGAAATTCTGGGACAATCTTCGTTCCCTTATAGGGGAAAGGGGAAATTCCCAGGATTTTTCCAGGGCACACCCCAGTGTTAACAGTGTGCGTCAGGATGCATCACCACACGACACCGCCCCCAGATTGTTTGTAGCCATACTACCCAGTGCATCCTACGGTACGGGGCGAGTCCAGGTCAGAAAGGAAGCAGATAGAGTAGATAAAGATATCAAAATTTTGAGAGCACAGTTTTTATGATTTATATTTGTCGTCGACCATAACATTCAGTCTTACATCGACTGTATGGCGACCGTTCGACCGCCCGATCGAAATATCAACCGACTGGCTGACGGACTGTCCGTTCGATCTTTAGTCACAACTAGCAGACTCGATCGGATATATGTCACGCATCTCGTGCTTCAAGATCGTCTCACCAGTCACCTTTCCTACTTCAGATATTTCAGGAGTCACGCGGCCCCGACGAGCTCTGACGATCGCGCATCCACGATTGAGGAAATCTCATATTAGATCCCGATTTGCCACACCTTCACCATTCTTATTCAAGCTCTCTTCTTGCGCCGCCTGTTTCATGCCTGCTGTTTCAGCATTCTGCTTTCTTGTTTGACTAACAACTTTTACACGCCACTTCGTTATCCTAGCGGATATCCTGAATCGGTCGTGTTTTAACCTGTATGCGTGGAGCCTGGCGGGGGAGGGGGGCTTTCCTCGCTGCGTGCGATGTTTCACATTAGCCGTTGCTGGCCCGGTTCTTGTTTCCTACGTTGTAGGGATGCTCGGAGACCGTCGGGCTTCTTCGCAGCCTGACAGTATGGGTTCAATTCCCAACATCTCCTCCGGGCATCATTATTTTTCGCAGGTTGCCACTATGTTGTGCATTTTCTGAAGCCGCCAGCAACGTTGCTGGCGGCATCTTTCCAGCTCTACTAAACTCGCTGAAGATAGGGGTGCTTGGAGACCGGCGGGCTTATTTACAGCCCGACGGTTTGGGTTCGAGTCCCAACATCTTTACTGACTAGCGTATCGTTTTTTTGCAGGTTTCTTTTTTTACGCCGGGCTCCTTCTGATGTCGCCAGTAACGTTGCTGGTGGCATGCTGTAATTTCCAGTCTTGCAAAAATGATATTCGCTTGTTTATTTTAGAAATTCGCAGGTTTACTTCAGAATTACTCAACCTATTTCCCTGTTTACTGTTTCGCTGTTTTTTTAAACGTCTTCCGTGTAAACTCCCAATCGAGGGCGAAATGCCAACAGCAATAGGTTTGTCCGTATTGGGTTCGTTCCCCAACGTCCTGACTAAGTCGACGCTCGTGTGCTGCAGGAAACATGTTTGGAATTATTTTGGATCTGTGCTCTGTGCTCGTGTTTTCTTATCGCCCACGGGTCGTCGAACCCTTAGACTAGAAACTAGCAACCTAGTATGGATGGTATTAATTATGCTATTGTGTTTTAAGAGTCTAATTTGTGTTTGCTAATCTTTTCGACCGATCTGAAATGCCTGCACGTTTGCCTCGTGCTAGTTAGTATGCATGATAGTTTGATAGCATTAATTTCTTGGCATCCTCCATACAACTGTCTAATATATTCGTATTAAATGCCATCTGCGCGGTAGGCGGTACTCTTAGTTCAATAAAAATGTACTATGATTTATGTGCGGTGTCATTCGTTTGTGGTTCCAACAGCTTGAAAATTCGTTTTCGTGAATTTTGTAGCCAGCTACAAAATGGGCCAACCCGGCAGCTTTTGTAGCTATAGCTACAAAACGGGCCACCCCGGCAGCTTTTGTAGCTATAGCTACAAACCCGGGTAGCTACAAAAATGGTAGGGGGTAGCTACAAAAACGTCGTGTTACCGTTCTCAAAGCACCGGTGTTGGGGTCACGTGCCAACACGACGTCCTTTTTGCAAGGACTAACTCGAGTGTTGTCCGGGTGCAACCAAAAAGCTCTAATAAGAGCACAAGTCGCCATTGTCAAGCATCGGGTAGACAATCTCCGTTCCGCAAGCATCACGCCCTCCCAAAGGCCACGACGCCCTCTCTCCTCAGTTCCCATGTGTGCCCCCTCCCTCAAGTTTGAATTTCCGACCACCCCAAGCGTTCCAACGCGTTGATGCACACCAAGCATCGTGCAAGCCGTACGCACCAAGTTATCCTCGGCCAAGTTGCTCCCAAATGCCGCAGCCGCTATCCCCCTCGTTAGACTAACGTTCGCACGTGTGTTTCGTCGTGCTAAGCGTGATAACGCGTCCCTCAAATTCGCCACAACACAATTCTTCACTGTCTCCTCGCGCCGGTCACCTAACGACACCAATGCCGCATTGCACTCCTTGTGCACCTTCGAACTCAAGCCCGCCGGAAGGGACTCGATATACGCCCTCACCGCACCCGCAATGCGGTGAGGGCTTCTCCCAAATGCCGTTCGCATCTTCTCGACCCACCAACCCTTATTCCCGCGCGTCAACTCCTCAAAACCGTCACTTACTTGCGGCAATTGACCTCTAGGACGTTCGTAAGTTTCCTCATGCCCACCTTCCAACTCGTCTGACATTTCCACATCGTCACAAACTTCCTCTGAGTGAGCGTGATTAACATCACCTTGTCCTTTTGCTGATGTCCAGGCCTCGCACAACAAATCTATCTTCCCCACCAACGTCTCAAGCGTATCCATATCATCATCTTTCAGGGGCCACACTCCAAGAGGTATAATGCGAGCGGAATCTCCAACCTCTACGAGAAGGGGTAACAAGTCTATAAGAACGGGAGGAATATCCCAATTCGGTCCCGGATTGTAGGCAGCGTCGGAGCCACACAACGCCAAAAAAACGCTCACTGCAAGCAGCGTAATGTGGAGAGTCGTACATAACACCCCAAATAGCCACGATCGTTGATCCCGCACGAGCGTGACGTTCAATAACCCTTCCCCGATATGCGTCCCTGTCACCAAACAATCTAGTAAGACACACGTAAACCCTTCCTTGACGCGAAGTCTCACAGCAGCACAATCACATGTCTTTTGTACACACGTTTCGGGGTGTAGATATTCATACCGTTAAAGCTTGTGGGATTGGGGCGCCGTTTCGTGCTGCCACCCATATTCGCGCCCTCCTACACCGTTTGCTCCGATTCCAAGACATATCGCGTATGCATATCCATAGTAATATATACAAGTTTGTCTTTCTCTGCAAGCATTTTCACATACTTACTTCCACGAAATGCTTGGGCGGTTTTGTCCTCGATTCATACTGAGCTGACGTGACACGTGCATGAACATTTCTCGTATGTCGGATCCGATCCCAGATCCATCGACGTACGAGAAATGCTTGGGCGGTTTTGTCCTCGATTTATACTGAGCTGACGTCACACGCGCATGCACATTTCTCGTATGTCGGATCCGATCCCAGATCCATCGACGTACGAGAAATGCTTGGGCGGTTTTGTCCTCGATTTATAATGAGCTGACGTCACACGCGCATGCACATTTCTCGTATGTCGGATCCGATCCCAGATCCATCGACGTACGAGAAATGCTTGGGCGGTTTTGTCCTCGATTTATACTGAGCTGACGTCAAACGTGCATAAACTTTTCTCGTATGTCGGATCCGATCCCAGATCCATCGACGTACGAGAAATGCTTGGGCGGTTTTGTCCTCGATTTATACCGAGCTGACGTCACACGTGCATGAACTTTTCTCGTATGTCGGATCCGATCCTCGATCCATCGACGTACGAGAAATGCTTGGGCGGTTTTGTCCTCGATTTATACTGAGCTGACGTCAAACGTGCATGAACTTTTCTCGTATGTCGGATCCGATCCCGGATCCATCGACGTACGAGAAATGCTTGGGCGGTTTTGTCCTCGATTTATACTGAGCTGACGTCACACATGCATGCACAGTTACTGCGTCTCAGCGCCCCAGTTGGTGCAAGCGAGCGGAAGCCATTCTTGAAGAACACTTCTTAGAGCTAGCACTTCGGAAACTGCAATGACCTCAAGAAACCGAGGCGGAAAAAGCGCGCCCGCCAGAACCCGTGGGTCGAGAGTGTCCCGAAACGCCCCTGAATACCACCGCTGCCATGTCGTTGGATGCGACAGTAAACTAATTCCAGCGCAGACTTGTAGGGTTTGCAATAGGAGCTTTCACTTTAGCTGTGCGAATAAACAGTATCCGGCGGTGCAGTGTGGCGAATGCAAAGATGTACTGGCAGAAGATAGGTGCTGCTATTGTCAAAAGGGGGCTTTCGTTACGCGATGCAAGGTGTGCGGGATTCGCTACCACCCTAAGTGTCAAGAGGCAAGAGGCCTAAAGAGAGATTTGTTCAACTGCGGTCGCGAGGAATGCGTGGAGGAGCCTGGCGGAGGAAGATCGGAGCCCCCTGTCGTGAACATGCACGACACGGAGGCGACGAAACGACTGGGGGAGCTGCCAGGTCCGAAGACCGCCGTGAGGAAAGCATTAGATTGGAATGCTTTCGATCATGCCCTGACAATAGCATACGATAGATGCTATACAGGGCAAGAAGATGGTGAGCACCTTTTCGAATCACATGTTGGTAGAGCCTATAGTTATGCGTATGGATAATGCCCGAAACCCTGCTTGTGTAAACGCGCATGGTTTTGGTGTGGTATGAATTAGGCGGGCGCGACGTGCTGCCTCCGCCCTCACCCCCTCCGCCAGCACCTGAAGTCTGCTGCTTCATCTGCCAGGAAGACGATGGACGTGGAGTACACAAGTGCTCGCACTGCGGTGCGAGCTACCACAACGTGTGCCTTGTAGCCAAAGGCATTGAAGAGCCGAACAACTGTGGTAGACCGGAGTGCATGGCGAAGCGCACGGTCTACCCAGCCTCGCAAGCGGAGAAGGACGCGCCGAAGCTCTCAAAAGTAGGCGCCCTGCTGCTGGAAGGCGCGCTCAAGCAATGGCCACCGCCCCTTCAAGCGGCCACACCCCCCGTGGTTGGTGAGGGGGATGTGGAAGCGCCGTCGGGAGCGGAGCAACCCGCGGACGCTCCCGCCCCCACGAGCACGGAGGTTCTCGCGGCGGAAGAGCCCGCACCGGCGGAGGTGGCGTTGGCTCCGCCCCCAATCACGGGGAGCCCCGCGGCGGGAGAGCCCGCACCTGCGGAGGTGGTCGTGGAGGATGCCGCAATCGCAAAGGGTCCCGCGGCGGAAGAGCCCGCACCGGCGGAGGTGGCGTTGGCTCCGCCCCCAACTACGGGGAGCCCCGCGGCGGGAGAGCCCGCACCTGCGGAGGTGGTCGTGGAGGATGCCGCAATCGCAAAGGGTCCCGCGGCGGGAAAGCCCGCACCGGCGGAGGTGGTGTTGGCTCCGCCCCCAATCACGGGGAGCCCCGCGGCGGGAGAGCCCGCACCTGCGGAGGTGGTCGTGGAGGATGCCGCAATCGCAAAGGGTCCCGCGGCGGGAGAGCCCGCACCGGCGGAGGTGGTGTTGGCTCCGCCCCCAATCACGGGGAGCCCCGCGGCGGGAGAGCCCGCACCTGCGGAGGTGGTGGTGGAGGATGCCGCAATCACAAAGGGTCCGGCGGCGGGAGAGCCCGCACCGGCGGAGGTGGTCGTGAAGGCGCCCGCTGCCGCGGATTGGCCGGGGTGGGCGAAGGCCACGTTGGAGCAACGTGTTGCTTTTTATCCCCGTTGGGTGCATCACCGTGATCTGCCGCAGTTAGCACCGGTGGTGTACGTGGCGGGGGATGGGGTGCATGGGAAGGAGGGGTACACGGAAAAGTCCAAGGGGCGTTTCGAGAGGGGATCCGTCGTGTATCACCAAGGGCAAGTATACAAGGGCGCGTATATTGCGGGGACGATCTTGCACGTGAAAGACCGTGGGTGGTTCACCATATGCGGTGGGCCAATCCACGGCAGATACGCCACCCCGCACCTTACGCACATCTTCAGGATGAACCGGCTCAACCAGGGGAGCACGGATAAGGCCCGTGGTGCCGCCCACTTCAAGACTGAAGAGGGGTCGGACATTGTGTACGAGTGCGCGAGAATCTTCTTCCCGAAGCTCATCAAGCTGCACAAGCACTACGGCTTGGAGAACGGTACGGCATTCTCTTTGTTTGTGTGAATCGGTACTCTTGCGGGGGTGCTGAGCATGCTTGCGGTGAAATTGCTTTTGTCTAAGTGGTAGCCCCCAATTTCTTTTTGACAAGCTCGACGTCCGATTGTGGGCTCTTCACAGGTGTCTCTTTGCCTCCGATCGTGAGGCAATTGACGGCAAAGGATCTTCAGGGTGACAACTTCTCCTCGCCGCACTACACGCAAGATGACTACGTCTTCGTGGACGTGCCGCGGGGAGGGGGTGCGAATGCAGAGCCGCAGGGTGGTGCGTCGGCGATTGCCGTCCCGGCGGTGGACGAGGGCGAGGACGTGGATACCGCCGGCACCCCACCGAGGAAGAAGCTGAGGAGCCAACTCGCGGGAGCCAACTCCCAGGGAAACCCGGCGGAGAGGTCGAGCCTCCCGCGGATACGGCAGCCGGCGGGTAAGGTTGGTAGGGGCTTGAGCTCGGGTGGCGGTGGCCCGCAAACTTCAGCATCGGGTCAAAAAAGGGGGAGATCCTCTGCTGGCAGCGGAAGCATGCCGGCCTCGGGGCGTGCGTCAACGAGGGGCGCGGCGCCGGCGCCGTCAGCCCGCACGGTGCCCCCCCCTCAACCGCTTGTCGCTCTGTCGGAGGTTACCGAGGCGGCCCCACCGGTGAGGGGAATCACGGTGGAGGAGCTAACGGCGGTGTTAGCGAGGCAGGAGGAGGCGAGCCAGAAGATGCTGAAGCAGCAGGAGGCGCACTTCACCCAGCAGCTGAAGCTGTCTGAGGAACGCCAGCAGCGGGCCTTGGAGCGCCAAGTGGCGGACTTCATGGCAAGCCCAGGGGAAGATGCGCCCAGCGCGCCGACAGCGGAGGCACCACCAACCCTCCCCCCCCAGCAGCAAAGCCCTCAGCAGCAACCTCAGGCGGTGCCTCAGGCGGTGCCGATGCTGCAAGTAGGACAGGAAGCGTCCCAGCCTCCCTTGTTGCAGCAAGCCTTCCAACCGCTGCAACCCCAGCCCTTGTTGCTGCAACAACC
>LGRX02018168.1:0-12889 GCA_001247695.2 Cymbomonas tetramitiformis
CGCAGAGACGGGCGCGCGTTCGTTAAAACCAATCTCTGCGCGAATTGCGCGGGAGAGGTGTGGGAGGCAGACTCAGACAGCGTTTGGTTTCCAGTCGGCAGAGGGGTGACCTTTGGTCTGCGAGAGGAGATCGGGAAGCATGGCAGGCCAGCGAGGAGAAGGCGGGAGCCGGAGGATGTCATCGCCGGATGTGACCCGCACGCTGGATCAGTACCGGCGGGCAGCGATTTGGTGTACCCGCACCAGGGTCGCGGCGGTGGAGAAGCTGAAGGAGCTAGCGCACCCCTCCAGGCCGACCACGAAGAGCGAGGTGCTGGAGGATCGCAAGGACATGTTGATCGAGTTCCAGCGACTGGAGGAGGCGATCGTGGAGGACATGCCGAGGGACTTGGAGGGTCCCACCGACGATCTGGTGGAGGTGGGACTCCTGGGTACGGATCGGCGAGTGGTGCGCGGTGAGTGGCCCTTGGGGGAGCCAGGAGGCAGGTGGGAGGCCCTGCGCGGAGTGGCGGCGAAGGAGAGGCGCAGGGTCATGGCATGGGCTACGGCGGCAAGCGACATGCAGCAGGAGGTGCGGCCCGGATCGCAGGCATCTCCGAACGGGAGCGGCAGCCCCGGGTCTTCGGGGCCCTCGCCCAGGGGAGTGCTGCGTACGAATGAGGAAGTGCAGCGCATGGTGGACGCGGCGGTCGCGGCGGCGCTGGCGGGGCGCGGCCCGATCGTTCAGGGCGGCAGCAAGAGGAGTGATCCGCCCGCGTCACTACGGGAGGTGGCGCGGGAGTCAGCGGGGAAGCGCAGAGGGTGGTCATGGGCGGAGTGTGAGCGCGTGATCACTGAGATCAGGGTGGCCGCAGCGCGCCAAGCGGCCGATCTAGCGCGGGTGAAGCACAGCTTCGGGCGGCACCCCGCGAGGCGGGTGGAGCCGTGGGAATTCGAGCTGGTGGACAGCAAGTTTCCCGCGTGCAAGCAGGAGCAGTGCGGGCTGGAGGAGCTCCCGGAGCGCGCGAAGGTACGCGCGAAGCATCTTTACGCGTACATCGACCTCGCGCTTCAGGAGCTGGCGGACATGCAGCAGGCGTTGGCAGGTGTGCCGGGGATCGCGCAGCCGGTCTTCGACGAGGAGTGGGCGGCAGCAGCTGCGAAGAGCAGGAAGCGGCGGGCGGTGAAGCAGCCCAGCGAGTCGGACGGCGAGGACAGCGAGAGCGAGGAGCGGAAGCGGGCGGCAGCGAAGGCGCGATTCGGTTCTCTCCGCACGGCGACGGACGAGGAGCTTCGGCGAGCGCTGGACGGCAGCCTGGCGGTGAAGGACATCACGCGCCCGCCAGGTGAGATCGCTGTGCCTGCCAGACCCTTCCTCCCCGCAGGTGGTGCGCTGAAGGGGATGGACATCCGGGTGTCGCGCCCCGGAGGCGACTACGAGGAAGGGGCCGCGGAGTGGCGATTGGACGCGAAGAAGGGGCTGGTGCTGGAGTCCAAGGCCAAGCACTGCCGGAGCTTCGACGAGTGGGACGAGAACTTCACGTTGCTGGCGTGCAAGGCCCCCGAGGATGCGCGGGACCTGCTTTTGCAGTTCCGGAAGTGGATGCGGCTGATGTCGTTCGACTACTCGTGGGACCACCTTCGCAAGTTCTACGATCATCTCTGCGTACGGATGGAGAAGGAGGCCTCCACCACCTTTGAGTTGGTGTCGTACACGGCTCATTGGGAGATGTACAAGCGGGACTAGGGCATCAAGGAGAAGAGCCATGGAGGCAGCGGCGGGGGCGGCAGCAGCAGCTGGAGTACGGGAGGTGCCGGCAGCCGCTACTCGAAGAAGCCGCGGGTGTCGGACACGGAGCAGCCGGAGGCGAGTGTGGCGAGGCCGGACAAGCCCGGCAAGCGGCGAGGTGAGGACAAGCAATCGACGAAGGCATGCTTTGATCACAACTCACAGGCGGGATGCGGGAGGAAGACCTGCAGGTTCAACCACCACTGCGTCAAGTGCGGGAGCAAGAACCACGTGCACTACGAGGGCCACGAGTGCACGGCGCCAGCGGGCGGCCGCTGAGGGGACGGGCGGTGGAGCCCGGGGGAGGCCACGCCCCCGGGGGAGCCGGAAGGTGGCGGAGGGGCGCGGGGGGCGCCAGAGGGGGAGATCGTCGTGGAGCCGGAGGAGGAGCGCGAGGATGGCGCAGCAATGGCGAGCGGCGATCAGGAGCCCGAGCCTGCAGGTGAGGCGCGTGGGATGCAGGTGGAGGACGCGGAGCCGTGGTGGGCACGGCTTCGGAGGCTGCTGGTAGCGCCGGTGTGGGATGCAGCGGGGGCACCGTTACCGGCGGCGCCAGCTGCGGCGTCGGCGCCGGCGGTGTCCCCGGCGGGTACCGGGTGCGGTGAGCACTACCCGGCGGTGGCGGAGTCGAGGTCGGCGAGGTGGCCGGCATTGCGTGCAGCGATCGTGAAGGGCGCCATGGCGCGGGGCCTTTCCGGTACGGGCACGACGGAGGAGGAGCGCGCTCGCTTCCAGCAGGAGGTGCGCGATGTGGGAGCGCAGGTACCGCTGATGTCGGAGAGAGCGCACCTTCTCGCAGAGGCGCTGAAGAATTGGCCAGACGTGGCTTTCCTGGTGCGAGGTGCGGCATGTGGCGTCGGTTTTCCTTTTGCAGGCGAGGAGCCGGACGAGCCGTACGTCGTGGAGAATTACGTAGGAGACGAGCACGCGCAGGCCATGACCGCGGAGCTCGTGAAGGAGATGGCCGCGGGGAGGATCTTCGACGCTCGCGATTGGCTACCGCGGGGCGTGTCGGCCCTCGGGATGGTGGAGCGACTCCGCAAGGGGAAGCTCAAGTACCGTCCCGTTTGGGATTACTCGCGACCTTCGTTCGTCGGCGTCAACGACTGGATCGAGCTCCAGAAGGACGAGTTCACGTCAGTCAAGGACGCGTACGCGCTGCTACGACCGGGCATGTACATGGTGAAGGTGGACCTGGAGGAGGCGTACAGGTCGTTGCCCGTCGCGTCGCAGTACTGGGCAGCGCAGTGCTTCCAGTGGCGCGGCAAGCGGTACATGGACACGCGCAGCCCTTTCGGGAACCGCGCTTTGCCAGGCATCTTCATGCGCTACACGCGGGCGATCGTGGCGTGGATGCAGGCGCAGGGGGTGCCGTGCGTCGGGTACTTGGACGATTTCTTCATGGTGGCGCGCACGGCAGCTGAGGCGCAGGAGATGATGGACCTCTTGATCGAGTTCGTGACCATGCTGGGCTTCAAAGTGAATCGAGCCAAGTGTGAAGGTCCAGCGCGACGCATGGAGTTCCTCGGCGTGTTGTTGTGCACCGACGGCGAGACATGCACCGCGTCGATCGACGAGGAGCGCGTGCAGCAAGTGACGGACAAGCTGCGGGAGATGCGCGCGGAGGCAGCGAAGGGACCGGTGCGCAGGCGCAAGCTCGAGTCACTGCTTGGGCTGTTGGCGTTCTGTGCGCAGGTGGTGTGGGGACTTTCGCTCTACACGCGGCAGGGCTTCGCGCTCGTCGCGGCGACAGCCGGCAGGTCGCGCGTGACGGTGAACACCGGCGTCATGCAAGACCTAAAGGTGGTGGAGCGCGTCATCCGGCTCTACAACGGGCGCAAGGTGGTGTTGCACAAGGAGAACGTGCACGAGGACGCCTTCGCGACGGACGCGTCGCTGAGGAAGCGACATCCGGCTGCGCCCAAAGTACATCTCGTCCAAGGACAACCTCTTGGCGGACTTGCTCTCGCGGCTGAAGCTCGAGGAGTTCCACATGCGGTGGGCGATGCGCAAGCGGGAGGTGCTGTGGAGGCAGGACCGGGACGACTGGCAGTTCTCCCCGGTCCTGTTCGCGGAGATGGACGAGGAGTTCGGACCGTTCACTCTGGACGCGTGCGTGGCGCCCTCGCGGGCGAACGCTTTCTGCGTGCGGAGTTGGAGCGCGGAGGATGACGCGCGCAAGCAGAGCTTCGACGGGCTCAACACGTGGGCGAACCTCCCCTTCTCGGTGATGTACGAGATCCTGCTCAACTTCTTGAAGTGCAAGCGCAGGCAGCAGATGGGCACAGGCGGGTGCTTCCTGGTGCCGGTGTGGGAGGGGGACGAGGCGTACGAGCTGGTGTCGGGGATGCGCGAGGTGTTCCGCCCGGTGCGCAAGTACCGGGCGGGCACGATGCTCTTCACAGCGCCAGCGCTGGACGGCAAGGGCCGCTCAGAGTGGGGGCCCACTCGGTGGGATGTGCTGGTGGTGCGCGTGCCGCTGGAGCCAGTGGAGTTGCCTGACTGGGTGTGATCGGGGCGCAGAGGAGCTGCTGGAGGAGCTGGCAGTGGCGGTGGAGCGCTACCAGGACGGAGCGTACGCCGAGAGCACGCAGAGGTCCTACGACACGGGGGTCAAGGCCTTCCTCACGTTCTGCGTGCGCTTCGCGTGCCTGGGCACGCTGGAGCCATTGCTCCCGGCGTCGGATGCCAAGTTAGCGCGCTTCATTGCTTTCTCAGCGTGGTTCGTGCAGCCAGGGACGATCAAGTCCTACCTGGCAGGTGTGCGGTCCCTTCACTTGCATCAGGGGGTGGAGTGGACGCCGGTGGCTCACAGGTTCTGGGTGGCAGCTGCCCTGCAGGGCGTGCGCAGGCAGTGGGACCGGCCGGCGAAGCCGGTGATGCCCATCACGCTGCGGGACCTAGCGCGCATGGCTGAGTTCGCTGACATGGAGTCGGTCACGGGCTTGGCGCTGTGGGCAGCCATCCTGGTGGGGTTCTACGGCTTGTTCCGCAAGGACAACCTCACCGTGGGGAAGTCCCAGGCGTGGAACGCCAGAGGTGCGCTGGTTAGGATAATCAACTTCTACTAACTTCATATATCCAGTAGAAAGTGTACGAACACACACTCATACGCACACACACTGTTGATTGATTTAAACTGATAATAATGTTTGTTCGTTACACACAGTGCTTATATCACATAGCACTGTTCAAGTGCTCACTGTTACTCAGTCATAGCTACTTCTATACTCGTACTAGTACTCTTGTGTTCTTGTGACAGATACTGTATCCATTTTGAATTGATCTTCTGTCTCTTGTAATCTCATTGTCATCATTGTTCTGTTCACCTTTACACATAGTACTGTACTCTGTCATACTGTCATACTGTCATACTGTCATACTGTCATACAGTCATTGAATTTGTCTTTTGAGCTCTCTGTCTTTAACACTGTCTCAGAGTCCACAGTTTTCCTACTCCTCCTTACTCATGCTCTTCGAAAATATCTCAATACCACAGCACTGAGTACCTGAAAACGGTCCAAAGCTAGACTTTTGGTAAAGAAGTCTGCCAAATTTTCCTTCGTAGGCACTTTTGCAATAACAACTCTACCCAGCTCTACCAACTTTGCCACATATCGATTCCTCACTGCCACATGACGTGTCGCTGCATTGTTCAGAACATTTTCTGCCTGTGCCACCGAAGCATGATTATCTCCATGAATTGTCACAGGTTGCTTGACAGGCGAAAATTCAGACAGCAGATTTACAACATACTCTACGTCCCGTGCACATTCTGACAGCGCTATCAGTTCTGCCTCTGCCGTGCTAACTGCAACTGTCTTCTGCAACTTAGACGAATACATGACAGTGCTTCCATTCAGTCGCACCAATGAACCTGTAACAGAGCGCCTGGTCACTTTATCTGCAGCATGGTCCGCGTCTGTATAAGCTGTCACTATCAACTCAGCAGTCAGTGAAGCTGGCGAACTGCACTGCAAAGTCAAACAAACATGAACAGTTCCCTTCAAATATCTCAGCACACGTTTCAAATGCTGCCAATGCTCCTGCCCATAGCAGTGAGAGAACCTGGCCAGATAACAGACTGCTGTCAGAATATCAGGCCGTGAGCAACGTGCCAGCCACATCAGTTCCATCACCAGGTTGACATAAGGAAACTTCTCCAACTTCTCCTCCGAGTCCACTGGCAACAAAGACAGTCTGGGCTCCATAGGTGTCATACACGGATTGCAGTCCTGCATAGAATACCTCTCCAGCATACGCTGTATCAGCCCAACCTGACTGATTTGGCACTCCCTGACAAGACCATAGTCACTGAAAGTCAACCTCATGCCCAGCAACTCCACCAACGGGCCCTTGTCCTTACTCGGATACTTCTCACTGAATGCTTTGAAGAATTCCACCTTCCACTCCACTGATGAAGTGAACACAGTGTAGTCGTCCACGTGTACGTACACAAACACCACCAGTGTACCAAGCTGCCAGATGTAAAAGAGACACGGGTCAATGTTGGACACCCGGAGCCTGCTGTCATAAGCCAGCAGAAAGTTCTTGCTCGTCTTGTACCAGATGCGCGGTGCCTGTTTCAAGCCGTACACACTCTTCTGCAAAATTCCATACAGTACTCCCCGTACTGTCCGTGCATTAGGCCAGCTGACATACATAGGAGTGTCCACGTCCAGCTCTCCGTTCAAAAAGCAGGTGATGACGTCCAGAGCAAACACCAATAGTCCCAACACCAAACTGAGCTGAATAAGAATTCTCAACGTTGACAACTGTGTACACGGGGCATACACGTCCTCATAGTGCACCCCATGCTGCTGACCATTACCACACACCACCCATCTGGTCTTCCTCTCAGTCACCTCTCCAGCAGAGTCCAGCTTCGCTTTGTACACAGCTGTCATGCGCATTACCTTCTCACCAGCAGGTACCGACTCCACCGGCGCGATTGCCTTCTTCACGTCAATAAGAGCGCACTCCTCCTTGTGATCTGACTCCTGCCACTGCACTGCGTCAGGTCCCTTCAACAACTGAACCCATCCTTTCGGCTCGGTCACTCCAACTGGCAACCCCGTCAATTTCTCCCCACGAGCTGCCAAAGCAACATGACGATTCTCAAACCTCACTCGAGCCTCACACACATCAACTGCCGAGCCACTCACTCCAGCATGACGTTCCAATATCACCTGATACGGCAACACGTGATCCTCTCGTGCCGTAGCACACACCACTGCTGCCTCCCATTCACCTCCTCCTGACTGCTGCAACTCCACCTTCTCAAACAAAGGATAGAATGAGTTCACTGTCAACTTCACACGAAACTCAAACAACAGCTCAAGATGCTCCACCCGTGCTTCCAGAAACACACTCACCGGTGTCCAAAATGTTCTTCCACCAGCACTTTTCAACTTCACTACACCAGTGAACTCATCACCCTTTGGCTCAACGTAGGCACGCAGTTCCAGTATCACTGTCGCTGTACCCCCAAACGCTGTAACGAAGTTTCCATCCAGAGCCTCGCAGTCGTACAACGATCTCAACGGTGTCAGCATAGAGGGATCCCAGGACATCACCAGTTTTCCATACTGATCAACGCGCTCGTCGAACCGGACCATACCACTTCTGACCACCTTCTCCTTGTCCTGGCTGTACAGCAGATAAGCCGTAGATCTCTCTTCGTGTCCCACGTAGATCAAAGGAGTAGCCCGATCAGCCAGTTTGGAACGCAGGCGCGCGTCGATGAAAGCGTACGCACGACAACCAAACACTCGTAGCACAGACAGATCGTACTTCTGGTTCAGCACCTGCAAGCTGGACTGCATACCCAGCCCAGCCTTGCAAAGTCGATTGATAAGATACACAGCGTGCCTCATAGCCAAAGGCCACATAGTCGCGGGCAAACCAGCAGTCGCCAACATAGCCCTCGCCTTCGTCTGCAGAAACTTGTTCATGGTCTCCGCCCTGGCATTGTTCTCGTGTAAGTACGGTGACGTTGTCCTCTGCACAATAGCATTGTCCTCACAGTACTTCTTGGTCTTTCCAGACACGATGGTAGAGTCATTGTCAGAGTGCAACACCAGCACGTCCAAGTCGTACACCACCTGCTCAACACGAGTCTCCTCCTCAAGGAACACTCGCCCAGTCGCCCTCACCAATTTGCGATAGTCCTCCAGAGCGTCCACATACTCCAGCTTCTGTTTCCAGACATAGAAGTGACACACGTCAGAAAAGTCATCCACGTGAATAGTGTACCCACGATAACCTTTTGTAGATGTCACGAACGGTCCGCCATGGTCAGTGAACGTCAGCTGCCCCATCTTGACAGACACCTCCCTCTTGTCCACCCCCTTCCGTACAGACTTCGGGACCCTTCCCCTATCTGTCGTCTGTGATGGCCTCTTCGGCGCCGCCACCTGGCACGCCATACAGTTCACCGAACAGCTCAGTACATTGCTGTTCCTCAATTCCTCAGAGTTGACCCCAAGGTCCAACCCCTGAAGGTCCATGACCTCCACATACTTGTCACAAGCATGACCAAGCCTGAGATGTGCAACAACCTTCACGTCCACCCTCGGGACCACATACTGATCAAGATACAGCACAACCACTGGCCACGGAGTCCCCTGGATAAAAACACGACCAGGCTCGGACTCCTCCAGCTCAGACACGTTATAGCACTGATCCGTTCTCGCTGAGAATATCACGCTGCCCTTCGAGTATACGTGCAACTCCTCGAACTTCGTCGTCAAACTCCACCACGCAGCATTTGGCTTGTACGGCACCACAAGCATAAACTTCGTGTTCACGGGGTCCTTAGGAAAGTCCATGAGTATCTTGGTCAGCAGTCTCTCAATGAACATATCGTCGTACGGTGGATTACCCCAGAAGCTGCGTCCCGTCAGACAATGAAGAAACACCGAGTTCATCAACGAGTAGTACTCGCTCACCTGCCGATTGTGCTCGTCAGCACACATATCCAGATGAAAGGGCCCCTTCTCAATGTTCCACCTCTGGAACTCGGTGAACTTCCAGTTGCATTTGTCCCTCACCGGACTACTCTTCTTCTTGCCGCACTCCACCCCCGGCAGCGCCGCCTCCTGTACGACAACCTCAGGTAAAACATACACGTTCCCCTTTCTACAGACGTCGTACTCGCACAGATTCTTCTTGTCCTTCAGCACACGGTCCCCAAACTGTGCATACAAACCGTACTTGTCCTCCAGGCTCACCGCGGACACCAGATTGAAGGGGGACTCAGGCACATACTGCGCCTCTACCAACAGCACGTCAGCCTTCTTCGTCACCCGATTCCACAAGGTAATATACCCACGGCCTCCCCCACGAGACGTCGTCACCTCTCCAGCCATGACCTTGAACGCCACCGCTGATGACGCGTTCACCTGAGCGCCCTCAAACATAGACAGGTCATTAAAAATAGACCTCGTGGCCATGCTATCAAAATACAACTCTCTCTCAGAGTCCACCACAGTTGCTGCACACAGGTCTTCCTCATGCACCGAGTCCTCATAGTACTCCTTCTGCACTAGTGCATCATTCTCCTTGTCTCTGTCGTACACACCGTACACCCAGGTGTCCTCCAATACCTCACCAGTGTATATCACCTTCTGGTTTGCCACTGTAGCGACCACCGGACAGGCAACATGAACTTCTTCATGATTCTCCAAGCTCCACAGCTCCTCCGCAGAAACTTCCGTACGACGCGGCCTCGCTGAACTCGATGAAGGTCCATTCTCCACCGTCGCTGCTACCGCGTCAGGTGACTTCTTCGCCGCGATTTTCTTCAACCTCCGCGCATAGTTCTCACGAACCCCTTTCTCCTTAGCAGGATTGAGCTTGATGAACTCCTCCATACCCGCCGGGTTGCTTATCCAGCACTTCTCTGCAGAGTGTACACCAGAGCACGTAGGACATATCAATTTCTTCCCGTCATTGAACCTCTTCTCCTCGCTCTGCCTCCTTCTGTCCGCAACCAGTGCTCTTGCCACTGCAACAGTCTCCTCGTCCACAGTAGCTCCCACAATACTCGATGAATGAACCGCCGATTGCTGTACGACATTCACATAGAAATACTCAGACCTCTGCATAAGCATATCAAACGAAGGACGTCGTTCCTTACTGATATCCGCAACCACCTGCGAATACTCCATAGGCATAGCCGCAACAGCCAGAGCAGTCACCAGCACCTCCACAGTTGTCGGGTCAAGCTTTGCACCCCCATAGTTGGCCACTGAGCACATAACGTCACCAAAATATCCCAACTGCTTCACCGGGTCCTCATTGGCGTTCACCGTCAGCTTGCATAGCTTCTTCATTGAGCCCGCGAGTTGACCAAACAGCTGCGGCTCCACTTTACACTTCAGTTTCCTGAACGCCTTCAACCCGTCGTTACCACAGCGTCGTACAACGTCAAAGGCGTCCCCAGCTGTCACCTGCTTCAAAATAGCTGACAAAATTGTACTGGCCATACTCGCAGAACCAGGCACAGTAACAAAACTGCCGCTGTCGTCAAAGACCTCTTCAAATTCGTCCTCGTCCTCTGCCTGTGACGCAGGCTTGTCTTCTGCCCGTGATGAAGGCTTCTCCTTTGCAGCCGTGTTGCCATATCCTCTCGATTTAGGCATATACAAGTCCAGTCCTTTGATATCTGCAATATCTGACACTTGATAGTCGCACACCAGTTCTAGCAGCTCAGGATAAAACGTGACTGCTGACTCTAACTGTGTCTTAAATTGTACCCAGGACTCATACTGATTCCTCTCTGTACCCGTGTACTTCGTCGTACCCAACAACTTCACAACGCACTGAACTGTCTTCTGTGCGTTAGCAGTGCTCATTGCACCCGACGCAGCTTCTTCATTCTCTGTCGATTTCCCAGACTCCTTCTTCTCTGAAATCAAAGCATGAATTGTCGCTTCCATTGATTTCATAAAACTAGCCTGCTGCTCTAGTAATTCCTGAAGCTGCGATTCCCGCGTAGGATACTTTCCTTTCCCCGCGTCCGCCATGACGGCTGTATCTACACTATCAGACCTATATCAGGCCCATAACCTAGGATAATCAACTTCTACTAACTTCATATATCCAGTAGAAAGTGTACGAACACACACTCATACGCACACACACTGTTGATTGATTTAAACTGATAATAATGTTTGTTCGTTACACACAGTGCTTATATCACATAGCACTGTTCAAGTGCTCACTGTTACTCAGTCATAGCTACTTCTATACTCGTACTAGTACTCTTGTGTTCTTGTGACAGATACTGTATCCATTTTGAATTGATCTTCTGTCTCTTGTAATCTCATTGTCATCATTGTTCTGTTCACCTTTACACATAGTACTGTACTCTGTCATACTGTCATACTGTCATACTGTCATACTGTCATACAGTCATTGAATTTGTCTTTTGAGCTCTCTGTCTTTAACACTGTCTCAGAGTCCACAGTTTTCCTACTGGTGCGGGAGGATGTGCTTTTCGCGGAGGCTGGAGACGTGGTGTGGATCCGAGTGCGGCACTCGAAGACCATCCAGTGCGGGGAGCGCTACCACTGGGTACCGCTGGTGGCAGTGCCGGGGTCGAGGCTGTGCCCGGTGGAGGCCCTCCGTCGGCTCATGCTGGCCACGGAGGGATTGCCGGATGAGGCGCCCCTCTTCCAGGTGGAAGGGAGGGGCAAGCGAGGCGCGCTGGTGCCCATGTCGCACGCAGCGCTGGTGGCCGGGCTGAAGAGCCTGGCCGTGCAGGTGGGGCTGGACCCGGCTCGGTATGCCGGGCACTCGCTCCGCAGGGGCGGGGCCACGGCAGCCATGCGGCTGAACGTGCAGAAGCTCTACATCAAGCTGCAGGGGGACTGGAAGTCCGACTGCTGGGAGAGGTACTGCGAGCTGGACGACGAGCAGCGGCTCATCCTTCCGGCCGCATTCGCGGAGGCAGCGAAGGAGCTCTCTTGAGGTGACGGCCCGCTCCTTCTCACATTCCCTCCCCTTCACATGTGGCTTTGGGTGCCTGTTAGGTCTGTCAGGTGAGCGGCTGCTTTGCAGATTGGGCGGCAGAGAGTCTCAGATGACGCACGATTCCCATGGGGAACCTGTGAAGCCGTAGACCCTTCACAGCAGCTTCGAAGAACCAGCCGTAGACCCTGGTTGCGCATGGCGCCTAGTGTTCCGCAGTACAGCCGTTGACCCTGCTAGGAACTTGCTTAGAAGCTTCGTGCTTGGGATCACTGAGACCTTTGCTCCACCTGACGGAGAGGGAGACAGACACTCATGCCACATGCCGAGAGACCGAATAGGCCAGACTGGGTGGCAATTAATATATTGTGAATATATGAATCTGCCAAGACCTCTGCTTGCCTTTGTGTCCGGTGCTCTCTGTGGGGGAGGGGGGAGAGTGCATGCTTCGTACAATAATAGACAATTATTATTTGAAAAATAATAATTTGGGTTATTGTAGAAGCAATGCGCGCGAACCCTAAGTTTAGGGTCGCCAGGCCCGTCTGCCAGATCGATGCCACACTGTGGTCTGTGGCATCGGGACGGGGGAGTCACCGATCGCTGTGATCGGTGACACGTGACATGTCTGGGCTTGACACGAGAAGTTAGTTGTTAACAACTTTCTCAGGGAGTGTCAAGCAGTTTTTCGGAATCTCAGCCTCAGGAGCAACGCTCCATCCCTGTTCTTCCTCTCTTTTTCCCACCCACCCACTCCTCTGGTTGCAAGGGATGATGCACTGGGGTGTGCTGTTTGGTGGCAGGTGGCGGCAGAGAGTCTCAGATGACGCACGATTCCCATGGGGAACCTGTGAAGCCGTAGACCCTTCACAGCAGCTTCGAAGAACCAGCCGTAGACCCTGGTTGCGCATGGCGCCTAGTGTTCCGCAGTACAGCCGTTGACCCTGCTAGGAACTTGCTTAGAAGCTTCGTGCTTGGGATCACTGAGACCTTTGCTCCACCTGACGGAGAGGGAGACAGACACTCATGCCACATGCCGAGAGACCGAATAGGCCAGACTGGGTGGCAATTAATATATTGTGAATATATGAATCTGCCAAGACCTCTGCTTGCCTTTGTGTCCGGTGCTCTCTGTGGGGGAGGGGG
>LGRX02018172.1:0-10961 GCA_001247695.2 Cymbomonas tetramitiformis
AAGAAACCAAAAGCCCCTAAGAAGAAACCGAAAAAGCAGGTAGTCATCGTTGAATCTGATAGCTCTCAATCGGAAGAAGAGCCTGAAGTGATCGTTAGGAAGTCTACTAGACGTAAACAAAGCCGAGTTGAATCGGAATCGCCACCTAGAAAGAAAGATGCTGAATTACACCCATCTTATGATAAGGCTTACTCTAGTCTATTTCTATCGTTATAGTATATGCAGTTTCAGAAACTCAAAGATAAATCATATGATATTCAAGTACCGAAGAATGGGACCTTTAGCATACCGACACCCGATGAGTTTATTCAATTGCACGGGGTTATCTTGGCGTGTGCAAAGCGTGGCACGGGAAAATCATGTAGTCTTACACACCTACTTCGATTGATGAAACAGAACAATGCTTTAGACAGACTTATTCTTGTATCACCAACTTATCACAACAATATGCATTACTATAATGACCTGCCACTCGATCAGTCAGATGTATTAGAGCCTACTGTCGATGTTCCAAATCAGATTGAAGGCATCCTTGATACCGAAGCTCAAGAGTACGATGAATATCAAGAGAAAATGGAACGGTATAGGAAGCTTATGAAGATGTTAAACAACCACAACATCAGTGTGTATGAGATTCCGGGTGAATTGCTATTGGAATTTGGAGATGAGAATGGTAATATTCTTCCTCCGCAACACAAGTATGGTGGCAAACGGCCAGTAATCGCCGCCTTCTTTGATGATACACAAGACACCGACATGATGAGACCATCGAGTAAGCTCAGCAACATGGTTATCAAACATAGACATCTTGGAAAGCTTAAGGACGGGGCCCTTGGAGTGACATTGTTGTTTGCAACTCAGAATTATACCTCAAGCTCAGGAGGCTTGCTAAAATCAATAAGAGGTAACCTAACACATATGTTCGTCTTCCGAAATAAGAATCAAAAAGAGATTGATAAAATAGGAGAGGAGGTCGGAGGGGAGATTCCAATCGAGGAATTCAACTCGGTATACAATCAGGCTATACAAGGGCCTCATGATTTTCTGTTTATCGACCTTCATCGCAAACCAAATCATCCAAGTATGTTTCGCCGAAATTTCAATGAATGGATTGTTCCCGGTCAACTATAGAGTCTAAGTCATTTCGTGCATTTTATAAGTTGTCATAAAGTGAGATTTAATTTACTATATATAGCAATCTCTAATTATGACACCGAAACGTGTCTTAGAGCTATTCTCGGGGACGGCATCGGTCAGCAAAGTACTTAAGGAAATCTATAAAAATTGCGAAATTGTATCGGTGGATATACTGCCCGATCATGATCCAACTCATGTCGTGGACATACTAAGCTGGGATTACACCGTATATCCACCAAAGCACTTTGATATGATCTGGGCCAGTCCACCATGCACGGAATATAGTAAGGCCAAGAGATACCAACCACGAAACCTGGAGTTGGCTGATAGCATAGTTGAGAGAACATTGCAATTCATTGACTACTTCAAACCTACGTATTGGTACATTGAGAACCCAGCAGATGGTGGCTTAATGAGACATAGACCGGTAATGCAACACATGAATAAATACATCCACACATGTTGCTATTGTCGATATGGATTTGAATATCGGAAGGCTACCAATATTTGGACTAATCGGGAAGGGTTAGATTTGAAGATGTGTTTCAAACACAGCACACCGTGCCCTATGATGAAGTTATATGGAAAGCATATGAAATCGGCTCAGTTTGGTCAAAGTTCATGTGCATCCCATGGGATCGGGAGAGGAAAGGTTGAAAATGTGTATAGCATACCTCGTGAGTTGATCATAACTCTTGTCACTTTTAGAGATTGATGTATATAGTAATATTAAGTTTCACTTTATGACAAATGCATGTTACTTGTGTTAATCCATTAAATATACTTTACCGCGTCGTATGAATTTTACTTTAAATGGCCAATTGCCGGTAGTAGCTTCTATTTCTGTTCTCATAGTGGACACAAGATCGTTCCATAGTTCAACCCTCTTTCTCGATTTCTTCTCGTCCTCCGATTCTTCCTCGTCAATGAATTGGAATTCTCCATTGAACAACCCAAAGTCCTTGAAGAGCTCAGGTCTTCTAAATCCCAACAAAGTTTTGTGTTCCTTTAAAATCTCCGGCACAACCTCATAGGTATATCCTCGTTTCTCTTTGTATCTCACTTGTTTCCCAATAGTAAATCCATCTCCGAACAAGTGGTGATAGATTTTGCCTTGCAATGCATCAACATCTTTCTTTTGAGTCAGATCGTACCCCTTTGCTTTCTTTGTCGGAAACATGTTAAAATACTCTTCATTGCATGTGTCACTCTCCTCTTGTGTCAAAGTCTTTTTTGAATCAATGACATTCTTATCCACGTTCTCAACCATTTCTTGAAACCTTTGTAACCACCACACCTTTGCTTGATCAGATCGTACCAGATTTACAAGAAAGTCCTCTCCATTTTCTATCTTTTCTTTCATTTGTGCTTGGTCATATATCCAAAAGTAGCGAGCGACATTGAAGTGCTTCTTTAATAAGTGGTCAGCTTCGTAGTATTTCCTAAAGGTTTGTAGGTCATCCTTGGGCACTACCAACATCTCATGAATTCTTTGGTAAACCTCATATGACATAGGGTCAAATTCTTGTGGAACCTCGGTTTCATCTTCTATTGGTTTCCTCAACCTTTGTGCTTTAAGATATTGGTTCTCAAATACGAACCCCTGATTTCTCATTATGTTAATGAAGTGAGCTCGTTTATTAGTCTCGTAACAAAGCTTCTTATACTCAAACCTTGCAAGACATTCTAAATATTCATCGGTCATATCCTTGGGATATGCCGACACATTGAAATATTGAATCCCCATTTTTTTAGTATCTTGTAATTGTTTCCTTACATCATCTAATGTACTCGGGTTTGCTTCGTATTGTTGTTTATAAAAGAAGACATATACACATGTCGGGTTTCTTTCTCTCATTACTTGTTGGGCCATGCCTAATGGGTTGATGGTATGTTCTTTGTATAGTGCAAACACAGGTCGTTTCATATCGGTGTTGCTATCTATTCCATAGACTACTTTGGGACTATAGATGATCCTATTGGTAGTGTTAAAATTAGGTATCTTGTCGGTTTCTTTTGTGACTAATTCTAAATCGGGATGGTGTGGTTTTAGATAAGCATACAATTCTTTGGCCAAGCTGGCGGAGTCCATTGGTACCAAGTATTTCTCGTGTTTTAATATCAACTTTTTAAAGTCTTCCTCCTTTTCAATCTCATAGATCGGAACGCCCGAAAAATGTTTGTGCTTGTTGTAGATAAATGTGTATTCCTTATTCACTTTGTTTAAGAACTCAATAGAATCGTCACATATATCTTGATCAACCGCTATGTAATTTTTACATTTGTTGAGCACATCATGTTTTAGATAATAGTAAAGACTTGCTCTAACGGTATTCAATGTTTCAGTTCCGATTAAATGATCATATATTGAATTCCACTCATCCATGAAAATTGTGTAGTCTTTAAAATCAAATTTTAAAAGAAGTAAATTTGACAAGCTATCTATGGTAATGACGATGTTGTCTCCTTGCTTCAATGACACATCCTTATCCTTGTAGATTTTGCAACTAATTCCGGCTTGATTAAAGTCATCATAATGCTTTTCCGCTAAAACTACTCTTGATACAATGCTAATGATCTTCATTCCATTTCGCTTTTGAAGATTGGCTTTGACGTGATCCATGAAAGTTGTCGTCTTGCCGGTCCCACAACCCGACTTGATGATGTATGATGTATCGCGTGCTAAAATGTCCGATCCTTGATTCTCTTGTAATTTGGGACGTCTTATGGCCTTATGAGGTTTGATCTTGTTCCTTGGAAGTATTTTCATTTTATGATGATTGACGGCTATCTTCCTCTTTGCTTTGGAAAGTAGCCACGTGATTGAATCGAACTCATTGGGTTTGCATGCATTCCATATCTTGATGTTGTTATCATGATCATACTTTGGTTTGGTCTTTGAAAATTCATCCCATTTTGTATTTTGATTCAATCCCTTCATGGCATTGGTAAAGAGCCGAAAATCTTGGTATGTATCAATGATGTTATGAGGTAGCATGCTCAATATGTTATCAATGTCTTTATCGCTTAAGTCATAATACACCTCTCCTTCTTGAGTGTATTCCTCTTGAGGCTTGATCTCAAACTTTCCGGTTTTTTCATTTTTTTTAGAAGTGGATGTGTAAATGTGTTCCAACAAGAATTGCTTCACCGTCTCGGGCATTTCCTTGATGGATGTATCATGGTAAACGGTGTAATCCTTGTGAATGATTCCTTTATCTATATCATATATGTGTGAATGTGGTGCTACAATGTATCTTCTATTTGAGATGATGTCAATTTCATGGGCACTCCTTGAACGGGCAAAATCCTTGTCATATTTAAAATACAAGTGAAATCCTCCTCTACAAGATTGAGCGGTATAGGTATTGAACACCCTTGGATCTTTTCCAAAAGCAAGAGTCCATGGATGATTATCCATATCCCACTTATTGGTATCCAAATCTACCACAATCATATCGTTGACTTTACCACCAAGGATGCCAACATTATATTTTTTGTTTGGTTCTATGCCTTTATATTGCTTGCTTGTATCTTTATAGAAACCTATGCTATCGCTCGTTGGTGATTTAGAATTGGGATTCAATTTGATCTTGATCATATCTTGAAGGGGACGAGTATCATCATACATAGTGACAACACTTTGGTGGGACATCTTTCTTATATACATGTACTTCTCTTTTCTTTAAGTAGTTTATAGACATGGACGAAATGGAAAAAATCTATATTCTAAAGATTTTTTCTGCCTCTTTTTTCAGTCTATACATTTCTCGTCTTTTGGCATTGATCTCATCCTTATGTAGGGCGTAAAATCTCCTTGAAGACTTTTTTACAAGCTCTCGCACTTGATCTATATGGATGTCTCTATACCGCTTTTGGGCGACTTTCAAGGCTTCGCTACGAGCCATTATTGGTATATACATGCAATATAACCTTTAAGTTATTTATTTGTCATAAAGTGAGACTTAAATTTACTATATACATCAATCTCTAATTGTGACAAGGTCTTAAGGTCAAAATCGCAAAAAAATTGAGCCGAAGATTTTCTGCTCCGAAATGGTCAATTAGGGTTTGTCACAAAGTGGAACTTAATATTACTATATACATCAATCTCTAATTGTGACAAATGACGCCAAAGACAGCCAAAAGTTGCTCAAACATAATCGGAAAACTCAAAAAATGACTCTAAAATGTCAAAATCGCAAAAAATTGAGCCGGAGATTTTTAACCCTAAATGACCCATATGGGGTTGTCATAAAGTGGAACTTAATATTACTATATACATCAATCTCACTTTATGACACCCGCGAAAAATACTGCCAAAAAATGGGCGAAAACAGAGCCTTAAAACGTCAAAAAATGCAGCCTGCAGATCGCGAAATGTTTTCATTTTTTCTCTACCTTTTTTAAAGTCTGAAAAAATCTTGTCATCATTGTCATCTCTTACGTTCAAAAAATCTCATACACGTCGTCATCTACGTGCAAATGATCTCATACACGTCGTCATCTACGTGCAAATGATCTCATACACGTGCTCACCTTCCGGCTCCTCATTTGCAATTCTGGTCACCTTCCGGTCGTAAGATCTTGATCTTCATAATAACCCGACCAGCATGTCACCAGAAGGACGACCAGTAGATGACCGGCAGTGCCGAAGAGGAGCGGTACGATGAGCACGTGGACGAGGTAGGTGAGCACAATAATCAGCGTGACTTGTAACAGAATAACAAAATCTTTCTATTCAGTCCGACTTTCACTCTTTGTGGTGCAGCAGTACACAATACGAAAATAGGGGTGCAGCAGTATAAACGAGGTGCAGCAGTACAAAATAGTAGTGCAGCAGTATATAAAACGAGGTGCAGCAGTAACATAAAATATAAATAGTGCAGTACGGTATAAACATGGTGGCGAATAAAATAGTAGTGCAGTATTATAAACGAATATCAGGATGGATATTATTATAAACACAATTCACGTTTTGTCGTTATAAATGCATTGAGCGTTAACTGTTTATATGACAGTAAATATTTTTTGAAATCATTAGTATAAACGATAAACTTGCCAAAAATCTAAATAAATGTTTGCAGAAATATCCGAATTTTTATTTTCAAACGGATACAATTATACACGCAGTTAACGTTTTGTGGTTATAAATACTTTGAGCGTTCATTGTTCATATGAAAGTATAAATGATACACTTACCAAAAAATATATATATATATATGCTAACAGAAATATCCGAATTTTATTTTCAGACGGATACAATTATACACGCAGTTAACGTTTTGTGGGGAAGCGCCTTTTTTGTGTCGCGAGGTGTATTTTTTTGGTCGTGTCGCAAACAGATCCGATTATACTCAACATTATACACCGACGGTTCGCAGCTTTTTCAAAAAAAAGCTGCAAGGTCCTGCGTTTCCCTTATAGGAGCGAAACAGGTTTTCCTGGAAAAAGTGACATCGACGCACACGATACTACCAGAACTGTCCACCTTTGGGGCCCTTTTTTACGGAAACAGTGTGATTTCACTGTCAGATCGGGAGTAACCGCCCATATATAATTATATTGCAGTCCACACCGGTCACCTTAAGATGGCAAGCAGGAGAGTTATACAAATCGGTGGAGCATTGCCGCCAATCAGAGACGCATAGAATATTCCTGGGCGTAGTATCGAATTATGGATATTCATGCAGAAGTTATCAGCGAGACAGATTTCAGATGGCGTATAAAAGATATTTCCGACCGATCGCCAATCAGAGAAGCCATGAGATTAGATAAACTCCATGAATATGGGTCACACGCGAAATACCATAAGCTGACTGTGCACGTACAAGGAGCACGTTTTTTGTATAATTATAGAAGGCGCACGTGCTACAGATTTCAGGGTGTTTTACATGAGATGTTTTGGACTGATCGCCCATAACCGCCAATAAGAAGTGCGAGCGCCTGAGATAGGCACCATGAATATGGGACGACAAGGGAAAGGGATCACACGACAAAAACGAGATGGTTTGCAGACGATGGATAAGCCAATCAGCGACGCGATCAGTTTCGATTTATATATTGGTAAATTAAAAAACTGCACCACAAAAAGCCCTTAAGTGTGGCTCCCTTGCGACAAATGCGATGCGACTGGTTCCAGACTTTCGCAACATGCTGACATGGCATGGGTTTGCGACACGACAACAAAAATTCACCTGGCAGACATGCTGACATGGCATGGGGTTGCGACGAAGATTACAGTGTCACAGTTGAATGCCATACAGTACCCGAAACCATACTGTACTGTACCGTCCCCTACTGCTACTGTCCCATTTTACACCTGTCGAGAACAGGTGTAAAATGGGACAGAAGGGGAACAATGGAATCCCACTCGACTGTGTGACTACATGACATGGCAACGCATGTCATGTCATGGCGAAATCGGTTCACCGGTGAGACCCACGCGGGCCGCGGCTGGCTGATTTCACATATGAGATATCTCGATGTTGACTCTCACATTCATTCTTGACCCTTTCGTTTAGCGGCGCACCTCACAATGTTTTTTGCTGTGCCCTGCTTTGTACTGCTGCATGTATTTTTTCCCTTCATACTAACTAATTTCCGGTATATCCTAACATCCTTGCAGAGTTGTGTTTCATTGTTCTACAGGTCGCGTTCGTTTTTGCTATATGTGTGACGCCCCCAGCAACATTCGGGTATTGCTGGCGGCATTCTTGTAGGCCGGCTGACGGGCTGTGCCGCTGCCCGTCGTTTTGATGTTGTCGCAAGCATTCACTGACTGATATTTTGCAGGAATTTACTTTTGGTTTTCGAGCTTCTGTTTTGTATTCGTTCTGTTTCTCCTGTGGTGAGTCTATTTTTCGAGGGCGATGTCTGCACAGTTTGTGCAGCGTGGGTTCGAGCCCCACCTCTCTCACAGACTTTTCCCTCCGTAATTTTGCAGGATACTTTTCACGTTTTCCTGTTTCGCCGCACTCCTGCACGTTTGTTTCGCATTCCTGAACGCCTGTTTCGCATGTGTGCTGTTGGTCGTTGCGTGTACGTTTGGTTTTGTTATTCATTTTATTTCTGACCTGTTTGCGATTACCGTGTGCAGGTATTTCAAATATCTCATGCTCGTTGGCGAGACGCATGTTACGGTGTGGAAATTGTGAAGAGTGTTGAATTATTTTGCTTATTGGCTTCCGATGCGTATTTGCCTGCGTGTTTTTGTGATGATTGCAATATTTTTTCACTTCGTTCTGACGTTTTCGCATTCGCTGTGTGCAGGTAATTCAGGTTCACCTTTATCGCTGGCGAATTGCATGTTGCTGTATCCAGCAACCTGCTTAGCCTTTAGATTTTAGAACTTTGAAGTCAATCTTTTATAGGATTTGTTTTGTTTGTACCTGACTTAATAACAGTATGCACTGCACATTTATTGTTAAGATGTATAAGCATAGTTATGTAATTAAAGTAGAGTAGAAAATAGTGCATGCTGTGCTAACGTGAGCACATTTCCCTGCCAATTGTTAGTTAATTTGCATATGCTAGCTTGTCAAATTGTTTCTTTTCTTCCGTAAACTGTGATATGGTATACTCCATAATCTTTTGTATAAGTTTTGTAGATTCGGTTCAAAAATATAGTCTTCTTTGTGTCGCTGCGACAATAATCAGCCCCGCACTCACTGTTTGTCGCACTGCGACAATAATGAGTCCCGTACTCAGTTTTGTCGTCCCAGAATATAATTGATATGTCGCATGGTGCGACAAAAATAAAAGATCATGCGACACAAGTGAAGTGCTACCGTTTTGTGGATATAAATACTTTGAGCGTTCACTGTTCACACGACTGTATAAATGATTTGGAATCATTATTATAAATGATACACTTACCAAATAAATAAATATATATTTTCAGAAATATCCGAATTTTATTTCAGACGGATACAATTATACACGTAGTTAACGTTTTGTGGTTATAAATACTTTGAGCGTTCACTGTTCAAATGATAGTGTAAATGATTTGGAATCATTAGTATATAACGATACACTTACCAAAAAAATAAATATATATTTTCAGAAATATCCGAATTTTATTTTCAGACAAAATGCGAAAATTTAATTATATCACAAATTCGTATAAATTTTAGTTACGACGATTTCACAGATATATAAATAGTAATAACATGATCGGTTCTAAATATATACATATACAATTCTTATAAACTTATACTTCAGTCTTAATATAAAGTGTAAACGACGTCAAACGCGAAATATTTATTTCATTAACATTTCCCCCAAAATTATATATTATACCATACTTATTTTAAACCACAAGATATCTACACAAATCTGACGATTTACAATTTTATCCAGCACGCGGAATTAAAATAGCAAAACTAAATCGCCCGAACGAATCAGAGGGAGGCATCGTCTGAAATTAGCAAAATAATGCCAAAATAAATGGAAACGGTGTGTAAAAAATGAAAAATAAATCATGCACACTTTCACCGTATCGGGCACACGTCCGTTGGTAAAATACACGTTTTAGGGTTGCCTATCTTATGTTTCAACGATGAAAAGCGAAGTATACACTTGAATAATCTATCATAAACGACTCCCCCAAAAATTCTGTGTCGCCATGAAGATATCGGAAGAGAAAAAGGAATCAAGTTTTGTCATAAAGAGAAACTTAAAATTACTATATACACCATTCTCAGTTTATGACAAGGATTGCGATCGCAAAAAAAGCATGAAACGCCCGATATTTTAGGTAACCATTGCCTCACTTTTTCAATAAATCACACTGCAGCCCGTTGCGTGTCAGAAAGTGAAACTTAGATTTACTATATAGATCAATTTCTAATAATGACAAGCATGGCAACCCGTAATCTCATCAGCTCCGATCAGCTCCGATCACAGCGATCACAGATCTGGCTCAAATCGCACTGTGAGGAAAAATCACAGATCAATCTACACAAATTCATAGTTGTCATAAATAGAAACTTATATTTACTATAATACTACTTCTCTAATTATGACAAACTATATTTCCAGATCGCAAAATTTCCAGATGTGTACCTGTGTCACAAACAGAAACTTATATTTACTATAATGATGATTCTCAGTTAATGACAAACCATGTTTCAAGATCGCAGATTTTTCAGAAATCTACATAAGTTCACAAACCTACAGGTGTTGGTAAAATCGCAGAAATCTACATAAGTTCACAAACCTACAGGTGTTGGTAAAATCGCAGAAATCTACATAAGTTCACAGCTCAATCTAGATGAGTTCACAGTTGTCACAAAGTGAAACTTACATTTACTATAACATTGATTCTCAGTTTATGACAACACACAATCACACAATGACATATGTTTGCGAGCTGGGAAGCGAGCAATGCAAGGCGGGCAGGGGATGCAGGTACGGCGGTAATAACAAGGATCACGGTGTCGACTTATGCAGATCTGCCATAGATAACCGTAGGTACTCACTACATGGGTAGCGTTCCGAAATACTGGGAAATCCTGGCAAAATACAGAAGGTACTTAAGGAATACAGTTGTATTTAATAAGGATACTCCCCCTCTACACGCTTCCCATGTAGTGTCATACAAGGAAATGACAAGGGAAAATGACAAGAAAAATGACAAGTAAATGACAAGAAAAATGACAAGTAAAATGACAAGAAAATGACAAGGAAATATACAATAAATATACAATAAATAATTACGTAATAAATGATAAATAAATTACGTAAATAAATGTGTAACAAAATAAGATTTAAATAAGTTCTAAAATAAATTTAAATAAGTTCTTAAATAAATTATATAAATG
>LGRX02018173.1:0-15187 GCA_001247695.2 Cymbomonas tetramitiformis
GGTTGCATGCGACAGATGTCGGGTTGCATGCCACACAGGCCAGGTTGCATGCGACAGAGGCCAGGTTGCATGCGACAGATGTCGGGTTGCATGCCACAGGGGCCAGGTTGCGTGCGACAGAGGCCAGGTTGCATGCGACAGAGGCCAGGTTGCATGCTACATACGCCAGGCTGCATGCCACGGAGGCCAGGTTGCATGCTACGGATGTTGGGTTGCATGCCACCGAGGCCAGGTTGCATGCTACAGAGGCCAGGTTGCATGCTACAGATGTCAGGTTGCATGCTACAGAGGCCAGGTTGCATGCTACAGATGTCTGGTTGCATGCGACAGAGGCCAGGTTGCATGCGACAGAGACCAGGTTGCATGCTACATATGCCAGGTTGCATGCTGGTGACGGGTGGTTGCATGCTGCAAGGGCTTTGTTGCATGCTGGTCACAGCTGTATGAAGAAATAATTGATGACAAGGCAGATTTCAGGAAAAGATCTGCAATGACAATAATTATATTGAGGATCTGGTGGATTTCAGAAAAAGATCTGCAATGGCAATACAAGAGTATCGTGATCTGCCTGATGATTGGTGGAGGAGTACCAGAATCAGGCATATATGTGCACATGATTGGTCGATGGCAGATGTCAATACAGGAATCCTACTAGTGATTGTTAGAGAGCAACATGTTGAAAGGGAAGCTTGGAAAAGTGGACCTCAGTTAGTGTTGATCGAATGAATTGAGGAATAAGCAAGTTTTACATGTTAGGATCAGGCATGGCGCCAAGACTATACATAAGGATATGATGTAGTAGGTTCGAGACCATACATATATCGGAAAAGTGATTGTAATACTAGGCTAGGCAGCCAGTGTTTGTCATGAAATAAAACGGTGGAATATAAGACTGTGAAGTTAATATTACACACCAAAAACAACAGAAAATATAAAAAGAAAGAAAGAAAGAAAGAAAATAAGGAAGAAAATAAAGAAAAGAAATATGTTTAAGTTATCAGGAGTGTGCCTGGTACAAATTGGTATTCAGATGTTGAATACGTTCTACGGACCTTTGGGATCTGCGAGTGAGATTTTGCGGATGGCGACTTTTGTGTTTGCGTTTTGAGCTAGCTCTGCTTGCGTTTGACGGCTCAAATTGCGCGCGTTACGTGCACTAAAAACACGGAAAAGTTTCGCTACGGGATCTTCTTTGTGTGGGATTTGGTTGAGATCTGCGTTGGATTGCTTTTTCTTGGGACTCTGGGCGAGATTTATGACTTGATCTTAAGAATGTTCGCAGCTGGTCCACTCCGACGGCTGTAAAGCTGGCAAGATATGCGCGTAGACGTCTTTAGTGGACCCGCGTTCTCGCTTTTGGCTGGATGTTGTTCAGATGATGCGGATGCTCAGATTGGTGATCTTGGATGCCGGCAGAGGCTTGAGTATGGGGGGGGAAAATGAGCTCTTCTCAGCAACATAACTAAGCAAAGCCGCCGGAGGCTATTGTCAAAAAGTACAAATAAAAAGTATCTTTTTAGTTTGTTAACAATCTGAGCAAGTTTGGGGCCAGATCTTGTATCCTCACCAGCTGCTAAAAATAGCCTATCAGCCTTAAGTATGGTGAAAGTACCTCTCACCTTCTAGGGAAGTTCCTCATACCTTCTGGCTAAGTTCTCTACAGCTTTTGGCAGTATTTTGGCTCTACTGGACTGGTATTCTTGGAATTAATTTCTGGAAACGCCATACGGCCATATTTGACACTGTCATAGTCGTCATATTGTCATAACTATCATACGGTTGACCGACAGTTGACTTTTGATGCTTTCGTCTGGACCTTCGCCCCCTTCCACCACCGCTATGGATCCTTCCGCCACCACCTTCCCTTTGACCCCCTCAGACCTTACACCAACCGCTTCCACCGCGCCTGGACCTTCGGGCCTATCCACCACCGTGCCACTGACCCCCTCAGACCCCTCTCCACCAACCGCTTCCATCGCAGGGGTCAGTGCTGGGCAAGTTGTTGACATGTACCAACATGTCCCGGACGTGGCTCAGTTCCCCTTCGGCGTGCCCTTCAGCGCGCCCGCCAGCATGCAACCGGGCATGCAACCTGGCATGCAACCTGGCATGCAACATATGCCAGGTGGCATGCAACCCAGCATGCCTCAGAGCCATTTTGTGCACGCCCCCTCTCAAACTTTCCCTTTTATGTTTCATCAACAAGAGGTCGGTTGGAGCGGCATGCAACAACATGCAACGGGCGTGCAACCGCATGCAACCAGCATGCAACCGCATGCAACGGGTATGCAACCGCATGCAACCGGCATGCTCCAGTATGCTCCAGACATGCCATATGCCTCCAGTAGGCCGTCTCAGCCTTTCGGAATGCCTCTCCACCATGCCCCAGGCGTGTTAGCACATGCCCCGTACACTCCCGCGCCGATGTCGACCACCTACGGGGATCCATGGACACTACCCGCTTATTTTCCACCGCCTCCACCTCCGGTATATGGAGCTGACCCTGCGTCGGAGGCACGAGCTAGAGAATGGTGGGCAGCGCGAGAGCGCATGGCGGCTGCGGAGCGGGCGGTGGCGACTGATATGAGAGTGGTCCCCCAACGACTGTATCCGACACCGCCGATGGAACGGGCTCCCCACGTCGATACTTCTCCTGACGAGGGTGTGGTAAACCACCAACCGCATCATCGTCGCCGTGCTTCGGGTCCGGAGACTCTTGGGAGAACCTTGCCAATACGCACGGAGCTTCAAGACGTGGTGACAGAGGACCTCTCCCAAGCTCACGCGTCTCAACCTGGGAGCACTACATCTGGCTCCGGCTATGAGTCTGCAGCGGGTACTCAGCATAGTCGCAGACGACGAGAACGGCGTCTCAAGTTGGAGAAGCATCGGAGGAAGGAGTTGACGGACCAGGAAATGTTGCAGTGGGTAGTACGCGCTGAGACCGCTCGGTTCCTCGCAGAGACCGAGGCGGGGAGCTTACGCGATCAGATGGCTCAGCTAGAGGCTGCTACAGCGGATGGCGAGGTGGACGAGGAACGGCGTCTGGCAAGAAGACGCCGGGCAAGCATGGACACCCCTGTGGTGTACGGGTCTGGTGAAGGCCAGCCACAGCATGCAGCGGGAGCGGCTGAGCATGCAACCAGCTCGGCAGAGCATGCAACACAGCATGCAACACGGCCGGCTGAGCATGCAACACGCCCGGCTGAGCATGCAACCAGCTCAGCTAAGCATGCAACACAGCATGCAACACGGCCGGCTGAGCATGCAACACGCCTTGCTGAGCATGCAACCCGCCGGCTGAGCATGCAACACGCCTCGCCCAGCATGCAACTCGACCGGCTGAGCATGCAACGGGCCCGTCTCAGCATGCAACACGCCTCGACCAGCATGCAACACGCCTGGTTCCGCATGCAACCAGTGGGTTCCAGCATGCAACCAGCGCCTCCCAGCATGCAACCAGCGGGGGACAGCTTGCCTTGGGCTGGAAGGATGGGAAGTCGCTCGCCGCCGATGAAGAATCGCAAAGCCGGAGTAGCGACTATAAGGACACGGAGGACGACCCTGGTGACGACCCTGGAGATGACCCTGATGGTGACCCGACTGGGGGGGCGGGACCGTCGACGTCAACTACACGGCTGTTAGTGGTCACTCCCCAAGGGGATTCCTTGTGGGTGCCCCCGGGTGAATTGGCCACTACAGCGACGTTACCCGAGATCACCTCCTCGCGCCATGGTCTGTCGGCAGCCCTGAAGATCTGTGACAATCTTGGGCTGAGTCCTACTCGATACATTCTGAGCGGGGCCGGCGGTACCTCTTTCCCCGAGATAAGTCCGCTGCACACCACCGAGACCTCCACCTACGCTCTCTTGGTGGACCGCTTGGTGGCAGAGGAGTCTATCCGAGGCACGAGGCGTTCCAGAATTCCGTCACAATGGTACCAATGCCCGAGACGACCGGTGGTGGACGCCTTCACGGAGTCGGAGGCGGAGACCTACGAGCTGGATGGGCTACAAGCCTGGGTGGAGGTATGTGCTGCTCCATGGTACTTGGCTGCATCGTTTGGGCCGCCTCCTACGATGTCCCAATCCCCGTTGCAGACTGACCCCTCCACCTTCCCGGCTCCTTCACATCGACTCTCAGCCGATGCCGCGACCTTCACCCCGACGGTGACTCATACGGCATCAATGGCGGGACCACCGGCCGGGGTTGCACGAGCTCCGGAAGACCCGATGGCAATGTTCACCCCTGACGACCGCTCCTACCAGACCGCGATCAAGAACGAGAGCTCGCTCTTGAGGGGCATCTACAAGTTGGTGGAGGACCTCCCGGAGTTCCCCGGCGATCACTACACGAAGGGCCGGGCCATGGATGACCTTGAGGAGTTCTCTGTGGCGGTGAATGCGCTTCTGGAGCACATGACGGTGATTGCGGCGCTCACTACTCCCAGCTTTCGGCGTGAGGCGCAAGGACGCAACCAGCTCAGCGTCTCCACCTTGCTATGGATGGTCAAAACCGCCAAGTTGGCCAAGGCTCAGAAGCTGTACGTCGAGGAGATGGCGCCAGGAGGCAGCGAAGGAGAGGCATGGAAGGCGAGGTACGCAACGGTGCCACGGTTCATGGGCGACCTTGCCTTGTCGGTGGACATCACCACGGACGCCCTGAAGCGGCTGAAGTCGGAGCTACTCTCAACGAGGCAGCGATCGGAGGAGAAGACCGGTGCCTTCTACACCCGCATCACCACCCGAACCGCGACTGTCAACTTTGTGGCGGACGTAGTACGGGGTTGCGGTAAGGTTACCAAACTGGAACTTCTCGAGCTCTTTTGGGGTGGACTACGACACAGCGTTCAAGTGGGTTCCAAGCTGGCGGATCTGGGGCTGGACACCAGTCACCCGGAGCAGTGGGAAGATGAACAACGTCGACTCGGACGGTCCGACACCTCCGCCATCTTGAAGGTTCGTTCCGTGGCCACGGAAATTGAGACGGCTAAGGTGATGGAGGACGCGGTTCTCCACGACACCATCGCCCGTAAGGTGGCGTTGGAGATGGGACACCGACCGCGGCAAGTTCCACCACGCAGCACCCCGGCTGGTCGGTCTAGGTGGACCTCAAGGAGGCCTGCGTTGGCGGCACTCACGTGGGAGCCGGGGACCGCCGGGGGCGACTCGGCAACAGCGGCCCCTGTGACCGTAAGCACGGCGGCGACCCAAGGATCCCGACCGGCACCTGCGGTGAGGGAGCGGCCCTGTTTTGCATGTGGCAGTCTCGAGCACTTGGTGGCCAATTGCACAGACGAAAAGAAGTTGGCAATCTGGAAGGCCAACGCCCCGGCACGGTTGGCGCGAAGGCCAGGGCAAGTGGCGGCTTGCGTGGAGGTCATTGAGGAGAGAGTCGAGGAGGATTCCCTCAACCCCGAAGAGCTGGAAACGATGGAGGAGATCCTCGCTCTGGCGGATGCTGACGTGGACCTCTATGGGGATCTGTGTGCCCTGTGTGACGTCACGAGCACCGAGGATCCAGCTTTTCGGAGTGGGGAGCCGACAGGGGCTCCCGGGCAAGAGGAGTAAATCTCCATCGACCCCGTGGACAGAGGCAGCCCTATACCAATGTGGCAGCCCGTCCTTCATGGCCCTCGCGGACGTCACGTGACGAGGCCACCGCCTGTACCCCGACAAAGCCCGTCTCACTGCGAGTGCTGCATGCCCCAGTGAGCACAGAGGCTTCATCAGATTCACCCCATGGTGTGGCCGCACGGCCCCCCTCCACCGTCAGCCCGAGGCCCCGTTCATCACGGATTGCCTTCAGTGGCCGAGAGCGCGCACGGCGCGCAACCATTTTGAGCAGACGACCCCTCTCAGTGGAGGATCCCCCCCCTGCTCGGGGATCATTGACTCCGCCGATAACCCCACCGACAGCACATCCTTGTTGGGAGACTTACTGTGCCGAACACGGTGTCCCAATTGACCGCGGTAATGTTGATGGACCTCCCCCACGTATCCGAGCTCATCACGCGGCACCAACAGTTCAGCCCAGCGACTACAAGGATCTGCACCTAGCTGCACCGGGGGCCTCCGAGGTGTACCAGAGTTCCCTGGCGGATCAGCGTAGGCGGTTGACATCGTGGAGCTGGAGAAGCCCGGCCGGGGCTACCTCTGAAAGTGTCCTACTACGACAACTACGCATGACCCTCAAGAAGAAGTCCCCGGCAGAGGCACACAAGATGGCTGAGCGCAGTCGTCGCCATGCTACACGACGTCCCGCGACTACACCCTTCCGGGGGTAATCTGGGATTGACACGATGACAGTGAAATTGGGCTTGAAATCACGATGAGAATGAGTACCAGATGTCCGGGGTATGACAGTATGACAGTATGACAGTATGCCACTATAGTAGTATGACAGTACTGTGGGGTGGTCATCGTGGCACCTAGTCGGACCCTCAGGGAATGGCCGGATTCGCATCGGGATCAGAAAGACAATGAAATCGAGTATCAGATGTCGGGGATATGACAGTATGACAGTATGGCAGTATGACAGTACAGTAGTATGACAGTACTGTATGACAGTCATCGTGTCGGTCCGTCGACGTAACATCTGAATCGAGAATGACGAATCGGAATTAGAAATGAGATCGGATCAGGAATTGAACGTTGAGCCGTGGTGTGACATCGGGTGCCGGGTGGTTGACCCTGCAGCCTGAGTGACGAGTGAATAAGTAGAGCACTTGAGAAGTGTTTAGCCTTCAGAACTCGGAACCGAACTATCGTTTACACCTCAATCTGGCCCTGATCTAGTATATTATAAAAACCGAATTGTGTACCTTTGCACGTTTCAATCAAAAACATCATCCCGAGTATCTGTCGTAGTGCCCCTGGCACATTAGGTTCGCCTCCCTGACGCACGTTTGACACTCGTATACGACTGGGTCGTACCCCCTAGGTCCCTGGTTAGGGGGGGAGGGGGGAGTCAGTGTATGACGTTCACAGGGCGGCATGTGTCATCGATCATCGCGCGTCATTGCTAAGTATGGGGAAATATGTATAAAATACAGTTTATCGCGTTACATCCGTTAAGTGTGGGCTTAAGTATGACGACCCTATTCCCGGGTCGATTTAGTCGCGACGGGCAGTGGGCGGGCGGGGCGGCGGGACATCGCCCGCCCGGCCGACTTTCCGGCCATCTATCCTATCTCGTCACGACCAAACCCACCGCCACGGAAACACAACTTGCAACCATAAGGATCATCCATGTGGCAATGCTCCTCCCGGTTGTCGAGATCCCAGTCGCAAACTCACTGATGAAAATTTGTTGGGATTGTGCAGGAGATTCCACCAGCCCGTGGGAGCACTGGCCTGTTGATGCCATCGACGAGTTGAATCACAAGGTGACCTCATCATCGTCGCGGATAACTTGATTAAGAATGGAGCAGAGCTCCATGGGCTGGCCCTCGCCCTCCTTGGCTACGTTGAGCTCCTGAGCCAAGGTCCACACTCGCTGAAAGACGACACCCAGTGACCGCAGCTCTTTGACGACTTCTGCTTGTGTGTTTTCCACGACTGAGCAACCAAGCAGCTCGTCCGACAGCAGCTTGTTGAATATCTTCACGCGCTCCTCTGCCTCAACCACGCTAAGCTGTGACCGATGTACCAAATGCTTCACCAAGAGCTCTCTGACCACCGCCATCGCTTGCTCTACAACCTCTGCTGCACTGGCATCCTTATCCGACTGCAAGGGTTGCAGATTCTCTCTGGCTTTTAAGAAGTTGGAGGTGCTCAGCGTTCGCGCCGTGGAGACGGGGGGCATTGCCAACGTGACAAACTCTTTGCGGAGTCTTTCACTTGTTTCTGTGTACGCATTCAGCCATCCAAAATCGGTCTGGCGGCCAGTTGCCTCGAAGATGAGCCGGAGTTGCGTGGATAACAGCTCGTGATGCCCCATCCCGCACCACTTGGTCTGGTCCATGAGCGGGGATGAGCGGAGGTACTGCAGCATGAAGGGAGCGTACCAAGCCTGACGCAGCACGTGGGCGAGCGAATGGTTCCGCCATTCCGCTATTGCAGGGATTGTTGATCGCATACGGGTCCGGTGCCAGGCAAGGGCGGGTGGGCGTATGTGGGTATAAGCCTATGGATAACGATGGTCGAATCGTATCTTTGAATGCGAACCTATACCCTCAGATATATAGACAAACAGTAAATAATGAACAATTCGCAGTTTAAATGAAAGCAAACACCGTCAAACGTGCATCACTTTTCTGAGTTTTCTATAGTGCTTTCGCTGGGCACTCAGCCACAGCTCATCGGTAGAAATGATGTACAAATCAATCAAGCATCGATGCTTGGAGTGTGAATAGCAGGCAAAATATCTCCGATGACACATATCTTTCTACGAAACACTCTTGAGTTGTATGCCAGATATTTAAGCACTTTGCTCCCAGGAATAATGTGGATTGTTTGGCTCACTATCTAATAAACATAGAAATATCCAAATTTGATCTAAATATCGCTGAAAATCACGAAGCAAAAATCCAGTAAAAATTCTCCACGCACTCTAACAGGTGCATAACCTAACACCATGGACAAAGCGGAAGGTCGGGAGACTCCTTTCGATTATCCACAGCAGCTTGTAAATGGATTTGATGAGGTTGCCCTTGCACCAGTCGCTGAGGTGATGACCACTTCACTGTCAACACCGTAAATACCGAGTACGGCACAAACAGGTATTCATCCTCTTGAGGATGGTCCGGTTCCTCCCCTTCCGGTTCTTCTTGAGAATCTTCCATTTTTTTGGTTTTGCCCGGGTGCTGAAATACACTCTTGGGCAAGTGGTTGACATTTTGGCAGCCATCGGGCACATGTATGGTCCAGAATATCGGATCGGTGCCTGGAGAATGCCTAGCCATGAACGCTTTGGCAACTGAGTCGTCGAGTGACGTGGCTAAATACATCGGGGCACGGTACATTTTGCCACACTCAAAAAAGTCTCGATACTTGGGGTCACGACCAAACCCACCGCCACGGAAACACAACTTGCAACCAAATGGATCATCCATGTGACGATGGTCCTCCCGCTTGTCAAAATCCCAATCGCAATCTCGCTGACGTAACTTTCTAATTGGAATTGTGCAGGAGATCCCACCAGCCCGTGGGAGCACTGACCTGTTGATGCCATCGACGAGTTGAACCACAAATTTCATAGTTATCTCGTCATCGTCGCGGATAACTTGATTGAGAATGGAGCAGAGCTCCATGGGCTGGTTGTCCTTCTTGGCGACGTTGAGCTTCTGATCTGAGGTCCACACTCGCTGAAAGACGACATCCAGTGATCCCAGCTCTTTGACGACTTCGTCTTCTGTGTTTCCACGGGTTGAGCAACGGAGCAGCTGGTCCGACAGCAGCTTTTTGAATATCTTCACGCGCTCCTCTGCCTCAACCACGCTAAGCTGTGACCGATGTACTAAATGCTCCACCAGGAACTCACTGATGAATTTCATCGCTTGCACTACAACCTCTGCTGCACTGGCATCCTTATCCGGCTGCAAGGGTTGCAGATTCTCTCTGGCTTTTAAGAAGTTGGAGGTGCTGAGCGTTCGCGCCGCAGAGACGGGGGGCATTGCCAACGTGACAAACTCTTTGCGGAGTCTTTCACTTGTTTCTGTGTACGCATTCAGCCATCCAAAATCGGTCTGGCGGCCAGTTGCCTCGAAGATGAGCCGGAGTTGCGTGGATAACAGCTCGTGATGCCCCATCCCGCACCACTTGGTCTGGTCCATGAGCGGGGATGAGCGGAGGTACTGCAGCATGAAGGGAGCGTACCAAGCCTGACGCAGCGCGTGGGCGAGCGAATGGTTGCGGCGGTGGATTGGAGAATGGCCACTCAGATAAGTATGCGGGCAATCGTCTGGCTTGCCGCAAGGGTTTGCATAGGGTGTGTTGTAGGCGTGGTCGTAGGCAAATTGAGCAGCCGCGAGCAGTATTTGCCAGTGAGGTCCGTCTACGTCTGTGCAGACTTCGAGGCCATCTGGTGTGGCTGGACGAGGCCCCACTGCAGCGAGCTGCTTTAAGCACTGCACGGCATCGGTGCTGCACAGGCGGAACATGTCGCCATAGGGTTGATGCCCAAAGCCTTGGAACAACAGTCGATCCCCGGTGGCGATGATGCAGGCTTTGATGTAGTCAACCAGTCCAGACTCATCCGAGAGCTCTCCGAGCATCGCGTGCGACTTCCCGTCTGGCCGCTTGGCGTCGTCGGCCATCGAAGGCTTGAACTCCGACCGACAACGCATTCCATCCATCACATGGCTAGTGTGGAACAGCTCATAGCCAATCCCCTTGTCGGCCAACTCGATGAATTTACATGGCAAGGATTCTGAGACAACAATGTTGGTCCAGATCATATTCGAGTGGAGATTAGTTGCTAGGGTAGCAAAGTCACCACCTTGTCCAATCACAAGCTTGCTCTGCACACACACACACTGAACGGCATGAGATCGGCCAACAAAAGCCAGCCCATCATCATCCCAGTGGATGTGAAAAGCAAATCAAGAGCAGGGCGGGGCCGTGACAAGATACCACAAACGCATACACATTCCCAACCCAAATGCAAAGCAGCATGGAAAGATGATACGATGTGACCGATCGTCACCAAACAACTGTTGGTCTCTGGGTTACGGAGTAAGCGGACCCTGCTGGCATGCCCCCCAGTGGCTCCCGGTCGATGGATGGGACCTGTTGGTCCATGGTTATGTCATGAATGCAGTCACACCACACAGCATGGACACCCCATGTCAAAAAAAGGAAACATGCGGGCACCTAAGTGCTCCCCACAAAATTCAAGGGAAAACACAGAAGGTGTACTTCACCACCTTCTGCCTCTCCTCGCAGCACGACAGACGAATCTACCGAGCTCTCCAAGAGGCAGTGCCCGCCAGAATGGCACCACAGGGATAACCGCCTCCCAAAACCCACTTCCACCCGGCGGCCGTCCCCGTTCACAGCGATCCGCCAGTACTTCATATCAAGGTCAAAGAACACAATTCCCCCGGCATGTGTAATAACCATGAGCACTGTACACGGAGAGGGAGCTAGCGTCAGACGAATCCAAGACACTCCCAAAAAGCGAGCCGTAGATGAATCCCCGACGCACTCAAAGAGGCAGTACCCGTCAGAAGGGTACCACAGGGACAGCACACACACACACACATTAGAACCGGCTTCAGGCACAAGGTGGCAGTGCGCTGGCGGTGCAGATGCAGAGGGGCTCGGGTGGCTCAGCGAGGCTTAGGGGGTCCCATTCTTCACTAGTGAGCTCCGGAGAATCTGGATGAGTGTCCCGAAGTGTGTGCTGAATCCTTTGATCCCCGGCGTGGGTACATAGTGCAGTCTCCTGTGGCTTCGGGGTGCCAAAGGATTCGCAAGGATAAGCATACACACACACATTAGAGATGCAGAGGGGCTCGGGTGGCTCAGCGAGGCTTAGGGGGTACCATTCTTTACTAGTGAGCTCTGGAGAATCCGGATGAGTGTCCCGAAGTGTGTGCTGAATCCTTTGATCCCCGGCGTGGGTACATAGTGCAGTCTCCTGTGGCTTCGGGTTGCCAAAGGAGTCGCAAGGATACGCCACACACGCGTGCACGCACTTTCTAGGAAGAGGAAACTGGGCGGAAAGCAACCAATCGAGAACCAAGAGCAAGCAGCCAGTTCTCCACTAGCGAGCTCCGGAGAATCCAGATAAGTGTCCCGAAGTGTGTGCTGAATTCTTTGATCCCCGGCGTGGGTACATAGTGCAGCCGGTCCTCTGTGGCTACGGGTGCCAAAGAAGTCGGTCCAAGGATAAGGACACACATATTTTTCCAACCCTAAAAATTCTGGCAAACCACAAAGAACATGCTTGGTGCAAATAAAGCAGTAATGGTACATGCCATGAACATGGTATTATGAGAACATGCCAATAATGATATCTAGATGAGCTGAGGGTGGGTTCCATCACGAATTATCGAAATGATTTGCAATATCATGTTCTGCAACAGAGTACGCATCAAGGGCAGATTTGTTTGCAATACTCAAATAACAAAAGACATTATCAAGGCATGTGCTTTTGCAAGCACGCAAAGGACGCATTATCCCACGGCAGGACTTTGCAACTGTCACACAATCATGAATGTTGTTCTAGTGCAGCAGAGTGAACTTTTATGATTTCTGCTAAATCTGAATCTCTTTGGTCCTGCGTCAGCCTTGACCGTGACGCAGTCATGCCGCTTTGGGGCTGGACCAATGTATACTGTGCCCCGGAACTGTCAGGGGGGCTCAGCTCAGCTACTTTGCCTTCGGACATAACTCCACAGTGTTCTTCATACATTTTGTGTCGCAGTGCTGTACTAAAGTTCACCAGAGGTGTTTCAGTATTTAGGTGACTGCATCAGATCATGAATGCATGGAAATACAAGGCAGATCCTGCAACTACGACAGAATCGACTGCCAGATAGTATGAATAAATAATTTGTGGCAGCAACAACAGCAGTGGCGGCGCAGTAGTGGTAGCTGCGGCAGCCGCCGCCGCCGCTGCTGCTGCCGCATATAGAGCTAAACTACTTGCTTATCACCACGATGAGTGCTCGGACTGTAAGCTTGGTCAGGAAGCTGGAGACTTCCGAGGCAAAGGAGGAAGCCTGAGAGTAATTCCGAACCCGGATAAGGAGCCGGAAAGTAGGAAGATGCTCAACCTCGTGTTCCGTACGCGAAGTCCGAGAACCTCGTTCCTTCCCGCCTGTTACCCTAACCAGTAGGAGGCCGAACGGATATGATTTGTACTATGACTAGATGTATGTTGTTCTCTGCAAAAAGAGTAGCTCGTGTCTGATAAGGTATGAGCTGATGGCCTTAATTAAGTCCACGCTCTGGCACGCTTGCATGATGATAGGCACCTACACATGTACGACTCTGGATCTCCTTGCGGTCAACGAGCGGGACTCCAAGGAGGCTTTGAATCGAGTCTGTTCGATGCCAAGCACCTTCATTGGTCTCTACTCCCGCCCACGTAACCACTACATGACGTTGGAGTGGTTGCATGCTGGGCTTGACGGGGATGTCGCTTATCACGGTGGCGCTGAAGCTCTTCTGCGAAGTTCAACTTCGTCGAGGAGAAAGGGTACAGTGAGACTGGAGGACCGATGGTAGACACTTTTGTCAAGAAGTACCTAAATGAGTTTGGAATCGTGAGGGATTTTCATTGAAAGCTCTAGTCCGTAGCAGCTAGAGGCCAAGACTGAGTGATATCTATTTGAAGACAGGCTTGGCGAGGCCGAAAAGGGAAGCCACGTGTTGCATGCATTTCTAGTTCCAAACCGGGCATGAATAAATTCCCCCGACAAATTTTCCTGATTGGAGCACTTTGGTGTTCAGCTGCTCGGGGCCTCAAGCTGGGACAGCGTCATGTTCCGTATCTCTGCCTCCTAGTGAGTTGCCACCTGCAGCAAGTGAGGCAGGCGGCGTCAGAGGCTCAACGGGCAGAACTGGTGGCAGGGAGCAGGGTCAGGGTGTACTGGCCCATGGACGAAGCGTGGTATAGTGGTACCGTGGACGTGACCAGTGCCGAGGGTCTCACCCACATCTCCTACGATGAAGGTGGCCAGGAGTACCTGAACATGGACAAGGAGGAGTGCGAGAGGTGGTAGCCCCGGCAGCGGTGCAGCAGCTGTGCGGCTGGGACGAGGCGCTGCAGCAGCGCTGGAGGGGGGAGCTGGGTGACAGCGCCCTCACGGAGCGGGCGGTGCGGATGCAGGCGGCGGCCTTTGGGGACCAGACGGTGGGCAACTACCCGCTAAGGGCCGGGGCGTGTCCCGTGCGGTGAAGGGGATGTCCTCCCTGCGGGTGCAGGCAGCTGATGAGCAGGGGGAGGAGCGCACGGTGTGGACGTGGTTTCCGACGAGGCATGTCTCGGTGGTGCACGCATGCGGGCTGGGGATGCACCACGTGGGCAGAGCGGAGATGGAGCTGCTCAGGGCATGCACCTACGTGGTGTTTGCTTTTCGAACATTCGGGAGGCCAGACACTGGTGTCTCCATACTCAGGGAGCACATCAGTGTGTCCGAAGACGTCATCTCGGTAGTTGCCTTCTTCACAAGGAGAAGGGCAGGCAGCATGTACGTCTGAAGCGAAGGCTTATCATTCCGAAGCAGGTGCAGGGCCCGGTGCAGCTCCTGCAGCATTGGGTGCAGGCGCGGGATGCTCTGTGGGCGCAGGAGCGGTCCGCCACTGAGCGCAGGCAGCTGCCGGAGGCTGCCGTGGGAGCGAGGCTAGCTCCAGTCGGCGCAGGCCAATGGTTGGGTGCAGTTGGCGCTGGGCAAGCTGGGCTGTGCCCCGGGGGGGAACTTCTCGGGCCACAACACCCGCAAGGGTGCCTCAAACCTGTGCCAAGGCAGTTGGTACGGCACTCAAGAAGTGTTATTTCATGGGCGGGTGGTCTCAGCTGTCCTCCGCCATCCATTCCAACATAGACCCGACAGCTGTACCGACAAGCATACGGAGAGGTACTTTGGTTGGACCACTCCGAGGTAGCGGGAGTAGCAGCCTTGTACAGGGCAGTGTGCCTAATGATCTCTGTTACATGGCAATGAGAGGTGAATTTTAGAGGTGTCTGTGCCGGCAGATTGACCAGCGTTTCCTGAGCCGTCAGATTAGAGTCATCAGTTGTGTGCCCCTCCGCCGTGTGTTTATTTATATCCTTTGGCCGGCCTGACGCAGTTTCGGCCATACCACGGGAGCACGTCAGCTCAACACAGAATGTGCTGTCGGTAGAGCTTAATCCAGACAAAGGTTTGCCAGCAATTGCAGCAGAAATAGCGCCTGCCACTCGTGGGGAGTGGCGTTGGACCTGCACGAGCGCCCTGATTGAGCGATGCGAGGTGCGATGGAACTCAGCTGGGCGTATTCGTCACAGACTCTGGCAAGCGACAGAATTGACTGCAGCTACTGGCGGGTGAAGGGGGACTGGGGGAACTTCTATGGTTCTTTGCTTGCAAATGAGTGGACCGTGGACATTCGGGAGTGTCTCCCTCCAGAGACACTTGGGACACTTGGGACACTTCTTAGTGCCCAATACCCACGATGGGGCTGCACGTGCGTCAATGTGGCCGGCGCCATGTATGCGGCAGCGTCGCCAACGGAGACGGATGGGACTAGTCTCC
>LGRX02018174.1:0-12428 GCA_001247695.2 Cymbomonas tetramitiformis
AGCAGCATGGAAAGATGATACGATGTGACCGATCGTCGCCAAACAATTGTTGGTCTCTGGGTTACGGAGTAAGCGGACCCTGCTGGCATGCCCCCCAGTGGCTCCCGGTCGATGGATGGGACCTGTTGATCCATGGTTATGTCATGAATGCAGTCACACCACACAGCATGGACACCCCATGTCAAAAAAGGAAACATGCGGGCACCTAAGTGCTCCCCGCAAAATTCAAGGGAAAACAAGGAAGGTGTACATCACCACCTTCTGCCTCTCCTCGCAGCACGACAGACGAATCTACCGAGCTCTCCAAGAGGCAGTGCCCGCCTGAATGGCACCACAGGGATAACCGCCTCCCAAAATCCACTTCCACCCGGCGGCCGTCCCCGTTCATAGCGATCCGCCAGTACTCATATCAAGGTCAAAGAACACAAGTCCCCCGGCATGTGTAATAACCATCAGCACTGTACACGGAGAGGGAGCTAGCGTCAGACGAATCCAAGACACTCCCAAAAAGCGAGCCGTAGACACACACACGCACACCCAGCGCAAGGCACAAGGTGGCAGTGCGCTGGCAGTGCAGATGCAGAGGGGCTCGGGTGGCTCAGCGAGGCTTAGGGGGTCCCATTCTTCACTAGTGAGCTCCGGAGAATCCGGATGAGTGTCCCGAAGTGTGTGCTGAATCCTTTGATCCCCGGCGTGGGTACATAGTGCAGTCTCCTGTGGCTTCGGGGTGCCAAAGGATTCGCAAGGATAAGCATACACACACACCATGTCTCTGGTGGGCGAGATGCACTGTTGGAGGTGTGCAACCATCTGGCGGCAGGCCGGGCCCCGGCGGGGGTTCAGGAGTGGTTGGCAGGCGCTAGGTTAGTGGCGTTGCTGAAGGACGACCTCGGCGTCAACGTCCGGCCCATTGCGTGTGGCGAACTTCTCCGGAAGCTAGTGGCGAAGGTCATATGCAGGCAGCATGCGAAGGCCCTCAGGGCTCGATTTTGTGGGCGTCGACAGGATGATGACCATGGTGGACTGCGGGCGGCCCAGATTGGAGTTGCGGTGAAGGGAGGGGTGGACCTGGGGGGTCCACACTGTTCAGGCGGCCCTGGACCGGCACCCGGAATGGGTCTGTGTTAAGGCAGATGCCAGGAATGCCTTCAATGCGGTGCACCTGGCAATGTTTGAGGCTATCGAGCGGGACTTCCTGGAGCTGTGGGCATGGACGGACCTTTGTTATGGGGTGGATGCGAACCTGGGGTTTCGGCTGGGGGGCGTTGATGGCTCGGCGATTCGATTTGTCAAGTCGAAGGAGGGCACGCAGCAGGGGGACCCCCTTGGGCCACTTTACTTGGCTGCCCCGTTGCAGGTGGTGCTGGAGCGGGTTCAGGAGGGACACCCTAGCGTGGTCATCTTTGCCTACTTGGATGACGCTTTCTTCCTGGGCCCTCCGGTTGAAGCGGCGCTCGCGTATGAGACTTATATGGAGGAGGCAGTGGCGATTGGCCTGGATATTCAGCCGGTGAAGTCAGCGGCTTTCTCGCCTGAGGGGGACGCCAGTTGCTTCGAGGCCGGGATGCCGGGTGCACGGGGGGAGCTGGACTTCATCGATGTCTTGGGGGTGCCGGTGGGGAAGGCAGAGGCGGTCAGTGTGGAGATGTTGAAGAAGGTGGAGGAGCTATGTGGCATCCTGCCCCTCTTGAACAAGCTTGGGCATGCGCAGGCCCAGGGGCTCCTGCTTCGATTCTGTGCCCACCCGAGGCTGGGCTTCTGGCTGCGAGGTGTGCCGCCGGAGATGATGCGGGAGGCGGCTGAGGAGCATGACAGGAGGATGCAGGGGGCGTTGCGGGACTTGCTGCCTGGCGGTGGATTGGCGTGGCACTCCCGTGAGTTTGCCACCCTCCCGCATGGGATGGGCCTGACTAAGGCGGCGAGGGTGAGCAGTGCGGCCTGGCTTGGCGGGTTTGCGCAAGTCTGGGAGGATATGCGGGAGCTCTTTCCAACGGTGATGGCGGGACCGAGGACCTCGGGGCTGAGAGCGACTTGCCGTATGTCGATTCTTTGCAAGCGGCCATGCAGAAGGTGTCGGAGGCGATGGAGGTGATTGGGGAGGCGAGGGGAGCAAATGAGCGTTTGCCACCACAAGTGCCAAAGGCGGACGACGTCAAGAAGTTGAGTGATTACAGCAGGTCTTAAAAACGTGCCCAACGGGTCTATGCTGTTGTCCTCCACTCTGCGGATTGGCTTTGGCTGGCTGGGCACGTGGGGGCGTCTCGGCTCCCCTGGTTTTTCTCGGTGACCTTCAACAGTATTGAGCCTGCTTTCTTGAGGGGTGTTCCATGCTGCCCAGCCCTGGAGCTCGGTGGCGGAATACCGGGTGGCCCTGCGGCACATTCTTCATGCGGAGCAGCCCCTCCTTGGTCAAGTGGAGGAGTGCCCCGATTGTGGAGGAGAGCGGGATCCCACCGGGACACACTTACTGGCATGCCGGGGGGGAGTGGGGGCTGGGGGAGGAAATTGGTACTCTTTCATCCACCACAAACTGCAGAGGGTGCGGTTCGAGGTGGCCAAGTCTGCCTATCCCTTGGCGTCTGCATTGCACGATGACTTCGCGGGCTACCTGACCTACTCACGGAATCATTGCCCGGATGTGACAGTGTTAGATGCGGAGGGACCGGGCCAGCATGTGCCGTTTGATGTGGCCACGGCGCGGCCGATGTCAGACGCGCGCCTGGGAGCGGCCATGATGGCCCCCGGGGCGGCGGCGAAGAAGGTAGAGGAGAGCAAGGTGGCGACGTACGGGGATGTCCGCCCACATCACTTCATCCCCTTTGGGATGGAGGTGTACGGTGGGCTGGGGCCTGCGGCGTATGGATTCCTTCGGAAGACGCAGCGGCGCTTCAGGGAGCGGCGGTACATGGAGGCGAAGTGGCGAACGCGGAAGGGGGAGAGCAGGTGGATGGCAATGGGGACGAGGACGAGGATGAGGACGAGGAAGCGGCACGTGGCGGGGCGGTGGGCTGAAAGGAGAAATGGGTCCGGCTGCTTTCTTTCGCGCTTGCACGGGGAGTTGCAGGGCTGATCATCAGGCGGGCTGTAGGGCGATGTCCGGCCGGAAGTGGGTGGCGTTGGGCTGGCGGAGGGCGTGTGGGAGGAGGCATGGGCCCGGACCTGGATCAGGGGGAGGCGGACCGACGGGAAGGGGCGGAGAGGCTGGCACTGATGGACAGAGCGTGGGAGGACGCGTTCGAGGAGACAGACTATGCCACGCAGGATGGGTCTGGCGGTGGGATGCAGGAATCTGAGGGAACGCAACGTGAGCGGTCTGGGCAGGCTCCCGGTGAGGCAGGCGAGGCAGGCGCGATGGCATCGAGGCTGTTGGAGAGCATGGAGGACGTGCGGCGGGAGGTGGAGCATCTGGGCACTGTGGAGGGTCAAGGAGGGGGCACCGCCGAGGCGCAATCTGGAGGGGCACGGGCAGGCATAGGCGGGCTCAGCCAGGCGGCGTCAAGTGTCGAGGATATCTTGAATGAGTGGGATGACCTTTTGTCGCCGGGCCCGGGGAGTGGGGTCTGGACTCAGGAGCAGAGTGGGGCCTCGCCGGAGCAAGCAATGGCCTTGGCTGAGGGAGGGGTGGCCACCTTGATGGGGGCGAGCAGGCGGGTGGCCGGCCTTCTTGGGGGGTTGATGGCATGGGGGGGACTGATGAGGATGACGGGGGAGATGTGGGGAGGTCCGCGGGTGGAGTTGACACACGCCGGGCCCCTCAGAGCCCGGGGGGCCATCCTGGCAGCGATGACCACTTACAACAGGTTGCACGGCAGCATACGGCATCTCATCAGCTTCCGTGCCCATCGGGCGAGGTTGCTGGCCGTGCCGGAACTAACAGTGAGCAGCTGTCGGGAAGGCGACGACCGGGTGGTGAACTATCGGCCACCAGGAGGGCTTGGGACACACAGGCAACTGTGGGGATGGGACCCCAAGTAGGAACAGTGCGGCGTGACAGTTACAGCGCAAGTGTGGAGTGCATTGCTCAAGTTCGCGGCCACCTCGCAAGGCAATCAGCGCAAGGGCTCCAGTCACGGGGAGTTGGTGCGGGGGGTAGAGGGCTACAGGCGCAAGTCGGTGGCGGATGCGCAAGTTTGGATGAGGGCAGCCTAGTTTATCATTCTCAGCCCCTTGGGACAGCGCTTGGGCATTCTAGCCGTGGCGTGGGTGGGCAAGCTCTCTTGAGACCAGGCTGTAGGCGGCAGCGGGGTGATGTGGGGTGTGGGCTTGGTGGTGGAGGGGTGGCTCGATTGGCGGGGGTGAGCCGGCTCCAGAGACACAGCAGCAGTGCGCCGGCAGGACCGCCGCAGAGGGGCTCAGGTGGCCCAGTGAGGCTCAGGGAGCAGAGGGGTGGTCTTGCGCGTGGGCTTGGTGGTGGAGATATGGCTCGCGCAGATCGGGGGGCACGGATGAACCGGCTTCGGGCACAAGGCGGCAGTGCGCTGGTGGTGCAGATGCACAGGGGCTCGGGTGGCTCAGCGAGGCTTAGGGGGTCCCATTCTTCACTAGTGAGCTCCGGAGAATCCGGATGAGTGTCCCGAAGTGTGTGCTGAATCCTTTGATCCCCGGCGTGGGTACATAGTGCAGTCTTCTGTGGCTACGGGGTGCCAAAGGAGTCGCAAGGATACGCATACACACACACAGCCATGATGGTTTTCTGTGTCTACGGTGTGCCAATTGGAGTTCAAACTTGAACTGCATTGACCGCAAAGGAGTCGGTCCAAGGATAAGCACACGCACAGCCGTGATGCCCCCCGGGGCGGCGGCGAAGAAGTTAGAGGAGAGCAAGGTGGCAACGTACGGGGATGTCCGCCCACATCACTTTATACCCTTTCGAGCGGAGGTGTACAGTGGGCTAGGGCCTGCGGCGTATGGATTCCTTCGGAAGACGCAGCAGCGCTTCAGGGAGCAGTGGTCGGTACATGCGTATGGAGGTGGATGGCGACGGAGACGAGGACGAGGACGAAGAGGCGGCACATGGCGGGCGGGGCTGTGGGCTGGAAGGAGAAGTGGAACCAGTTGCTTCCTTTTACGCTTGCACGAGGGGTCGCAGGGCTGTTCATGCATCAGGCTCGCTGTGGGGCGGTGTCCGGCCGGAGGTGGGTTGCGCTGGGCTGACAGAGGGCGTGTGAGAGGTGGCATGGGCCCGGACCTGGATCGGGGGGAGGCGGACCAACGGGAAGGGGCGGAGAGGTTGGCGCTAATGGACAGGGCGTGGGAGGACGCGTTCGAGGAGACAGACTATGCCACGCAGGATGGATTTGGTGGTGGGACGCAGGAATCTGAGGGAACGCAGCGTGAGCGGTCTGGGTAGGCCTCCAGCGGGGCTGGCCAGGCAGGCGCGATGGCATCGAGGTTTTTGGAGAGTATGGAGGATGTGCGGCGGAGGCAGAGCATCTGGGCACTGTGGGGGGTCAAGGAGGGGGCAACGCCGAGGAGCGATCTGGAGGGGCGCATGCGGGCACAGGCGGGCCCAGCCAAGCGACGTCAAGCATCCAGGATATCTTGGCGTAGTAAGATGACCTTTCTTCGCCGGGCGCGGAGGGTGGGGTCTGGACTCAGGAGCTTTTCAGCTGTGCATCAGACATATGGAATCTACCCAACCCGGGGGGCGTTTTATGCCTCGCTCGCACGGGCCGCATAGGGAAATTTCAATCGGGAGCATCATTCAAGTAAGGGGGAGAGGGCCATGGGAGAGACTGCTGGTGGGAGAGGAGAGGGTGAATGCGAAGAGAACGGGAGAGAGCAAAGGAGAGTTACCATACCGCAAGATACCTGGACACAGATAGACTCGTGGCACAGCTTGATTGACTGTCATCGGGACCCTCCTGCCGCCCTTCCTTGTTTAACATCTACAGCAGTCGCAATGACTGTAGGTTACCGAGTCTACCAGTGTGGTGAGGCTCAGGGAGCAGAGGGGTGGTCCTGCGCGTAGGCTTGCTTGGTGGTGGAGATATGGCTCGCGGAGCTCGAGGGCCGCCGGGCAGGGATGAGCCAGCTTCAGAGACACGGCAGCAGTGCGCCGGCGGTGCATATGCATAGGGGCTCGGGTGGCTCAGTAAGGCTTAGGGGGTACCATTCTTCACTAGTAAGCTCCAGAGAATCCGGATAAGTGTCCAGCAGAGGTGGGTTCTGAATATTTTGATCCCCGGCGTGGGTACATAGTGTATGCAGTCGGTCTTCTACGGCTACGGGGTGCCAAAGAAGTCGGTCCAGGGATAAGCACGCACACACATAGTTGCAACAATGAGATTATTAGGCACACTATCAGTATGAACTTGCTTTATTTCATACATTCCTTACCCTCACATTGAAGTTGGGAGACCCTTACTTGCTACAACATTCATGTAGCAATTAAACATCCGATATTCGATTCAATCATGCATAAAATAAAGGGCCAAGGGTCATATGTTCATAATATATAACCACGCACACATTTTGTTGGATCACATGCATCAAATTTGTACATGTAAATTTTCATAGGCGATTGTAGAACGGTGCCACAATAACACTAAACATGCATGGAAATGTCCTCACCAAAACGGGAATAGATTGACACGAAGTCCTGTTGCACATGTTGCGCTCTCAACAACAGCGTGGTACCATCGGCGCGGTCATTGAAGATGAATCGCGGCATGTATAAATACTGTGTGCCTGATAATGGAGTACTCAACCCCAACATCTCTACCTCGATTCGGTCTTTTCCTGTGGTCTCAATTGTCAGCGGAGGCACTGTCCATCCAATAGGCACCTGAAATAAGCAGCCGCAGAATATGCATATATACCTCAACCCGAATTGCTACTGGTATATATGTGTTTTTATTGGTATGCATTTTCTCAAGAACCAAAGTCCCGTGATATGTAAAGATGTTTGAATGATGATGACCGCCATCGACAAGCAAATAAATAGGTTTAACTGATATATTAACTTGAAATTATTTTGAAACGTGATTATTGTGCCTGAATATGCTAGAACTATCGTACCACTATGATTATAGTGTTAAATCTCAATTACATATATACTACCTCCAAGCAACATTTTGATTTGAAGTTGTATCGGACATTTGATTTTTGAGGAATAATCCTGCTCGAAACTCGTCTTGACGCCACGTGCGTTTTCTCCCTCGTTACTTGATTGGTTAAGCAAATAGGGCCAAACATGGAGTTCATCATCTGATGGGTTTGGTACGTTAGATGGGTAAAGTGACTTCCCTTATATATAATTATAGGCAATAACATAAGGAACTTGAATTTTGCTCAGTCTTTTTAATTTGGGATATGGACATTGTGCATGTAAGGTAACAACGGGTAAGAAAAAGCAAGGAATAATGAAGCAAAAAGCAAGGGAGTAATCCGCGACAAAAGGTTGTTTTATGTGTTCTGGAAAGTAGACCTGCTACACATACCTTAATGGTGATTGTTACTGGGATGTACGCTGCCTTTGGTTCATCAACAACGGTAAAGTGGTTTGTACTATTTGGAGCAACCGATCTTTCCACTGGTCGTTTAGCGTGTGTCTCGAAATGCAAAACAATATTTGTCGCTTCGTTATGCAGCTGAGCACCAGGTTCGACGATTTTTGTCAGTAAAAAGGCATTGGCAAAAATGGTGTACACGCATCCTGATGATTGTCTTTATTTGTTTCAGTGTCACATTGGAGCACACGGCGTGCTCTTGTTCATTTGCATGTTGCTTGTAGTATGCATGCTCGCATGATTGCAGCGGGAATCCATAGTTGTTTCGATACCAATTATCAAGTAATCGGACAGTACTTGACACAAATATGATATGCCAAAAAGTAAGTTTGCCCCCACTTATCATACATGCTCTTTAGAGTAGAGTCGCACTATAAGTGCGTTGCACATAATGCAGCTCGTTCCCACTCATTCCGTTGGAAAACAGAGAATATTTGTTCATCATGATCTCCGATATATATATATAGATGCTCCGTCCCTTGCACTAAACACCAGGATGCATTCAAATAAATCAGGATTCTTTCGTGTGTGAATCAGAGAGCTGATAGAATGGAAATCACCTGAATTTTCACAACAGAGTATTTCGTAACAGCATATTGTCGCAATCCCTGTCCACATACATAAACAACATTTTTGCACACCAAGCAAATGACGTAAATGGATCATTCCAAATTTGATAGGAGCAAGTAAGCGGGTCAAGCGGATTAGGATGAGCATTTCAAAGTTAAGGTTTTGTGAAAGCTGCAAACTCGAGGCTATCAAAATTGGAGCTTCAAAGGGGATGCAATTATTTTTTTGCGGTAGTCCAATACACAAATAAATCTCCAACAAATTTGAGGTGTAACTTCACCTAAATCAATCATGTAACAATGTTTGATGCTCCCATCGAGCTACAGCCAGGCGCGCTACATCCGCAGTGAGGCAAGCAAACGAGTTGGCTGACAGGCTTTTTCGAGACCGGGACTTGGGACGATTGGAAGCTCGCTCATGAATCTGCGTTCGTTCATGTTTCGACTGGTCGCAGGCACACGGGTGGGTTTTTTCTTGGGGCAAGCACACGGTCGACCATTTTGCACCGGAGATCTCGGCGCAGCTACCGCGGTACTACGCCCGGTGGATGGTGGGATCCGCACTACAAGGGGGTGGATTGGCTACGACTCGCGCGGCAAGCGTTTGGCAACCCGTAGCCACAGAAGACCGGCTGCACTAGGTCGGGGATCGAGGGATCCAGCACAAACTTCGGGACACTTATCCGGATCCTCTGGAACTTACTAGTGAAGAATGGGACCCCCTAAGCCTCACTGAGCCACCCTAGCCCCTCTGCATCCGCACCCTCGGCGCACTGCTGCCTTTTGCCAGAAGCCGGCTCATCCCATCATCATCGGCTGATCATCGGTGCCGTGTATGTATGCGTATCCTTGGACCGACTCCTTTGGCACCACGCACGTGGCCACATAAGACTGGCTGCACTATGTGCCCACACTGGGGATCAAAGGATTCAGCACACACTTCGGGACACTTATCCGGATTCTGCGGAGCTTACTAGAAAAATGGGACCCCCTAATGGGACCCCCAGCTCATTCTCGCCGCCCGAGATGCGCGAGCCATATCTCCACCACCAAGCTCACGCGCAGGGCCGCCCCTCTACTCCCTGAGCCTCACTGGGCCACCTCATCAGTGCCCTGCCGGCACTGATGAGGTACCATCAGTGCCGATGATGCACTGATGGCACTAAGAAGTTGCTGTGTCTTTGAAGCCGGCTCACCTGCGCCAATCGAGCCACCCCTTCACCATCCACCAAGCCCACATTCCACAACACCCCGCTGCCCCCTACACGCCCTAGAGCCTGGTCTCAAGAGATAGAGTTTGCCCACCCATGCCACGGCCGGAATGTCCAAGGGCTGTCCCAAGGGGTTGAGAATGAAAAACTGGGTTGCCCTCATCCGAACTTGCGCACCCACCAACGACTTGCGCCTGTAGCCCTCTACCCCCCGCACCAACTCCGCATGACCGAAGCCCTTGTTGTGATTGCCTTGCGAGGAAGCAAGCTGCAAACTTGAGCAATGCGCTCCACACTTGCCCTACAACTGTCATGCCGCACTGTTCCTACTTGGGGTCCCATCCCCACTGTTGCCTGTGTGTCCCAAGCCCTCCCGGTGACCAATAATTCACCATCCGGTCGTTGCCTTCCCAACAGCTGCTCACTGTTAGTTCCGGCACGGCCAGCAACTTGCCCCGTGGGCACGGAAGCTGATGTCTTATTAGACAGGGGGCACGGCTCAGGTCGACCGCCGGGGCAATATTTTGAAACCACTAAAAATCCGCGGGATCCAATTTAAACATTTCTTTTTGCACACTCAATCTACTGCTGCCAATATCCCAGAGATTTGCACCTGCCTCAACATCCCTGCGAACACACACGCGCAGAGGGGCTCAGGTGGCCCCGTGAGGCTCAAGGAGCAGAGGAGTGGTCCTGCGCGTGAGCTTGGTGGTGGAGATATGGCTCGCGCAGCTCGGGGGGCGAGAATAATGAGCCGGCTTCAGGCAAAAGGCAGCAGCGCGCCGGCGTTGCGGATGCAGAGGGGCTCAGATGACTCTGTAAGGCTTAAGGGGTCCCATTCTTCACTAGCAAGCTCCGGAAAATTCAGATTATAAGTGTCCCGAAGTGTGTACTGAATCCTTCGATCCCCGGCGTGGGTAGATAGTGCAGCCAGTCTTCTGTGGCTACGGGGGTGCCAAAGGGGTCGGTCCAAGGATAAGCACACACACTGAACGGCATGAGATCGGCCAACAAAAGCCAGCCCATCATCATCCCAGTGGATGTGAAAAGCAAATCAAGAGCAGGGCGGGGCCGTGACAAGATACCACAAACGCATACATATTCCCAACCCAAATGCAAAGCGGCATGGAAAGATGATACGATGTGACCGATCGTCGCCAAACAATTGTTGGTCTCTGGGTTACGGAGTAAGCGGACCCTGCTGGCATGCCCCCCAGTGGCAAACCCATTCACACTGAACGGCATGAGATCGGCCAACAAAAGCCAGCCCATCATCATCCCAGTGGATGTGAAAAGCAAATCAAGAGCAGGGCGGGGCCGTGACAAGATACCACAAACGCATACATATTCCCAACCCAAATGCAAAGCAGCATGAAAAGATGATACGATGTGACCGATCGTCGCCAAACAACTGTTGGTCTCTGGGTTATGGAGTAAGCGGACCCTGCTGGCATGCCCCCCAGTGGCTCCCGGTCGATGGATGGGACCTGTTGGTCCATGGTTATGTCATGAATGCAGTCACACCACACAGCATGGACACCCCATGTCAAAAAAAGGGAAACATGCGGGCACCTAAGTGCTCCCCACAAAATTCAAGGGAAAACACAGAAGGTGTACTTCACCACCTTCTGCCGCTCCTCGCAGCACGAAAGACGAATCTACCGAGCTCTCCAAGAGGCAGTGCCCGCCAGAATGGCACCACAGGGATAACCGCCTCCCAAGACCCACTTCCACCCGGCGGCCGTCCCCGTTCACAGCGATTCGCCAGTACATCATATCAAGGTCAAAGAACACAAGTCCCCCGGCATGTGTAATAACCATGAGCACTGTACACGGAGAGGGAGCTAGCGTCAGACGAATCCAAGACACTCCCAAAAAGCGAGCCGTAGACGAATCCCCGACGCACTCAAAGAGGCAGTACCCATCAGAAGGGTACCACAGGGACAGCCACATCCCATCATCCAAATCATTCCTATATAAGCACACACACACACACGCGGCATACGCGCACCTGGGAGCGGCCATGACGGCCCCCAAGGCGGCGGCGAAGAAGTTAGAGGAGAGCAAGGTGGCGACGTACGGGGATGCCCGCCCACATCACGCACGCACTTCGTACCCTTTAAGGTGGAGGTGTACGGTGGGCTAGGGCCTGCGGCATATGGATTCTGAAGGAAGACGCAGCGGCGCTACATGGAGCGGCGCTACATGGAGCGGCGCTACATGGAGCGGCGCTACATGGAGGAGAACACGGAAGGGGGAGAGCAGGTGGATGGCAATGGGGAAGAGGACGAGAACGAAGAGGCGGCACATGGCGGGGCTGTGGGCTGGAAGGAGTTCCGGTTGCTTTCTTTCGCGCATGCACGAGGGGTCGCAGGGCTGATCATCAGGCGGGCTGTGGGGCGGTGTCCGGCCGAAGGTGGGTGGCGCTGGGCTGGCGGAGGGCGTGTGAGAGGTGGCATGGGCCCGGACCTGGATCGGGGGGAGGCGGATCGACGGGAAGGGGCGGAGAGGTTGGCGCTGATGGACAGAGCGTGGGAGGACGCGTTCGAGGAGACAGACTATGCCACGCAGGATGGGTCAGGTGGTGAGACGCAAAAATCTGAGGGAACGCAGCGTGAGCGGTCTGGGCAGGCTTCCGGTGGGGCAGGTGAGGCGGACGCGATGGCATCGAGGCTTTTGGAGAGCATGGAGGACGTGCGGCGGTAGGCGGAGCATCTGGGCACTGTGGGAGGTCCAGGAAGGGGCACCGCCGAGGCGCGATCTAGAGGGGCGCGTGCAGGCACAGGCGGGCTCAGCCAGGCGGCGTCAAGTGTCGAGGATATCTTGAATGAGTGGGATGACCTTTCGTCGCCGGGCCCGGAGGGTGGGGTCTGGACCCAGGAGCAGAGTGAGGCCTCGCCGGAGCAAGCAATGGCCTTGGCTGAGGGAGGGGTGGCCACCTTGATGGGGGCGAGCAGGCGGGTGGCCGGCCTTCTTGGGGGGGTTGATGGCATGGGGGGAACTGATGAGGATGACGGGGGAGATGTGGGGAGGTCCGCGGGTGGAGTTGACACACGCCGGGCCCCTCAGAGCCTGGGGGCCCATCCCGGCAGCGATGACCACTTACAACAGGTTGCACGGCAGCATACGGCATCTCA
>LGRX02018177.1:0-33696 GCA_001247695.2 Cymbomonas tetramitiformis
TAACAACCTCCTTGGAATCGACACCGGCCTACCGGCAACTGAGCTTTCTCAAGAAAACCCGGCATTCTATGCAGAACTTTCTGCAAACACAACCGGGAGGGTTCGAAAACGACATATACGACATAGGTGCAGCCTGCTTCATTCCTTACCTAGATGAAGATGGGTATCCCATACCTAAGGAAAGGAAACCAGTGGATGCTGTCGTGGATCCCGGTGCTCCCGAGTCGAAGTTCTGGGCTCGTAAGATGACGTACGGTGAGCTGGATGCAGAAATCATTGCGCTGCAAAAGAAGCTTGACACCTTTACGTTTCCCAACCCAGAACAAGACTGGGGGAAGTTTTGCGAAGTTTTCCCAGGGGCTGGGGATGAGAGAGAAATACGTACATTACTGAAGGTAATTTACCTAAGTTGCGCCCTCTGGTCGTCCTTCACGATATCTGATTTTTTCCATATCGGCTTGCGCGTTCAATTAACAACGGGGTTTGTTTACAACTGTACCAGGCGGGAGTGGTGCCCCCGAAGGTCTCCTGCAAGAACGAGCAGGAGAACCGGAAATTTCAATTTGAACAACGGCCTGCAAAAGAAAAACAGCGGCACGAGGAGAAGATAGAGAAACTGATCAAAAACATTCCGAAGGATATAAAGTTCTACTGGAATAATATCGAGAGCAGGATGTTGCTGAAAATCGGGTCGACGACAGCATCGACTGCGGAAAACATCCTAAAGGATCTTCCAGGTGCGTATCTCGGTTTCATATTCCATTTGTGCACCGTAGCTATGTAATTACTAATCGTTTACATTGCACACAGGTGTGAGTTATCGAATATTGTCAAACGTTCCTGAGGGCCAGCAAGTCGACGATGATGACTACTTCTACACTCACAAGATTCCGCAGTTGGTTTTCAAGAAGGACTTTCTGCTGGAGCCCGCATCACCTGAATCCTTCACGACTCTTCCCAGGCTTCCATTCACCGGTTTCATTATGGATTGCGAGTATGCTCTGGACTCGAACAAGAAATGGTTCCCGAAACCTCTCTTAGCAGGAGAGTTCAAGCAATTCCTACACAACTTCAACAATTTGACCACGTGTGATGATTGGGTAGGGGGATGTTTCTGTGGCTTCCAACAACACCACGAGTTCTTCGAAGCCGCCAAGCAGTTTTGCCACGGGAACGCCGAAAAGATGTTCTGGGTGAAACCTTTGAGCAGATCGAACATGATGCCCTTGGAATCCGGCGTTGCGCCACGGAACTACGCCAACCGTATGGAGTGCTTTGTCTTGTGTTACTACGTCAAGGAAGCAACACCTACAGGTCCGTAGATGTTAAGTTACGTACAATTCTGTGATTGCCTTTTGGCGTCTAAGCATGGGCAATCTGACTAAGCAGCGCTGATTGCTCTCGCAGACGAAACCCACCCAGCCGTGCATAAAAGGCTTCCCTGGATGAAGAACTTGATTAGAGTTCTCGGTGAGGAGGAGAATGCGGATAGTGATGTCGTCGATAAGCAGTTCGTGGCTTCTTGCCGAACCAACACCTGGGAATATGCCCCTGTACACTCGTCGAAATTCGCCATTAACTCCGAGGGTAAAAGAATTAACAAACACCAGAAGCCGCTGAAGCTCATCCACGACCTCATCAATATCCATATGCGAGGTCCTGAGTTAGAGGGGGAAGCGAGGGAGAAATCTGCGTACGAGGGGGTGTTACCTCTTCATCACGATTATCACTTCATCTTGGATGCGTGCTGCGGTTCGGGGACCACTTCGGTAGCCGCCAACATGTTGGGATTGGGTTCCGTCGCTTTCGATAGGTAAGCATTCATGTCTACATCCATTTTTTGAAAAATACTTTGTATATCGGTTTTAACAAGTGCTGGTGTCTTGGATGCAGGGAGCAAGGTATGGTCGACTCAGCGAAAGAGCGCATTAGGTTTCCTGATGGATTTCATTCTTTGGCCGACGAAGTGTTGAGCAAGCAGGAATACGACGAGGTGAAAAGGCAGAGAGAGGCACATCGTAAAGAGCAAGAGAAAGTCGAGAAGGAGCGGGAGAAGAAGACGGCGGTCGAAATGAGGGAAACGGAAAAGGCCGCCAAGCAGCAGGAGGCCGAGGCCGCCAAGGCCGCCAAGCAGCAGGAGGCCGAGGCCGAGAAGGCCGCCAAGAAACAGCAGGCCGAGGCCGCCGAGGCCGACAAGGCCGCCAAGCAGCAGCAGGCCGAGGCCGTCAAGACCGCCAAGAAAGAGAAGGCAGATGCCGAGAAGGCCGCCAAGCAACAGGCGGATGCCGAGAAGGCCGCCAAGAAACAGAAGGCCGAGGCCGACAAGGCCGCCAAGAAACAGAAGGCCGAGGCCGACAAGGCCGCCAAGGCCGCTGCAGCCGCCGCGGCGGGGCCTATACCTAAGCGGCAAGCGGCAGAAGGCGGAAAGCCGGAATCCGATCAGACCAAGAGACGTAAACGGTAAAGCTCGCTAGGCAATGATGATTTCCCTGCTAGGACATGGTGCCAGCACCTAGGTCAATATTTGTTGATAGTCTTAATAACCTATTGTCTCAGTGCAGAAGTACGCTGATGAAACACGTATGGTATATCTTGATATGACAATTGTAAATAAAGTATATTCTCAAAAAGTATTGGCGACATATGTTGTTGTGGAACCGATGTCATTTATGGGGCGGGTGACATGCCTCCGCTTTCATTGTGATTGCCTGATTATATTGGTTAAATGAAGTTGAGCGGTACCACGACGACCATTGAGGTATGAAACCTATTCCCCTCTCTTCCAAAATCATTTCCCCGCTCGACACTTCATCGACGCACCTTTATTCCCATCCATCTCAGTTCAATCAATTCCAATGACAATACTTGCTACTTTGCGGAAGGAAAATCCAGATAAAAACGTTTGGTTACTATGGTTCCCTGAAGAGTCCTCGCCCTCAGAACTAGCGCTCAAGAAATCGATGGAAGAGGAACATAAGATACAATTTCAAATGTATGACGCAAGCGTGCATGATAATCTGCCTTTACGGATGAAATTTTTGTACCCAGTTTGCCTGCACTGCGGGCTTCAAGATCGTTCACAACTTGCAACGTGTACCGGCTGCTATCTTGCGAATTACTGCAAAGCCCCCCAAACTTGTCGGAAAGCTGATTACGCACGGCATAAGTTTTTCTGTCGTTTTGCAAGGGGTCATATATTAGGACAGCCATATGCAAGATGCCGACCTTTGTTTAAGTACCCGGGGGATACGCGGCATCCAGCAGAACGGAATTCCATGAGTGCTTGGTCCTATGGGGACTACCTGCAGTTTCTAGCCTTTTGGGAAATCCAATGCGTCGCATGTTTTGCAGGTCGGCCAAAGGGTCGCCCCGTCGTGAGACAGCAGATATCTGGCGGGCAAATCGTTACCTCGGTGCGCATTGAAATGCGGGACGCCACAATTTTCAAAACCCCTCACTTTCAGAAGTATACAGCAAGAATGGGGTTTGTACACTCCAACTTACACGCTCCAGATTTTGTATATTCTTATCCATTTTACCGTCTCACTCCGTTTGGTCGGTTGATGATGTGCATCTGCAAGTTAAGGTGCCCGAAAAGCATACTTCAGAGGTTGCTTTCATAGAATGATTGGCAATGCAGACAGGATAATCATGGACTTCGCAGACACGCCTTCGTCGCAAAATAATAGTAGATATGTACTTGTAGGTCCTTCGATCCGAGCGGACTAGTACCGGGTATCTGATAGGCTAATAATTCGGCAGGTCCAAGACTTTCCAAGATCATAAGCTCTATTTCTTGCCTAAACTACTCATTTGCCCCCTTTTCCCGTCAGCGACGCACCTGCTTCTACTTCTACCATAGTCATGCCATCCAAGCGGCAGTCTGTTTTCACATACATCGACCAGTTTGCCAAAAATCACGGGGAGTCTTACCCATGCAGCAGTACAGTTCTTCTTCCGCCGGGTATGACTATCCAAACGTTGTGGCAGAACTACAATACACAATGCGTCGACGGCGAAGGCATGGAATGCTCACTCAGCCTTTTTTGTCGTGTGTTCAGAGAGGAGCTTAGCTCTTGGGTCAAGTTCCGTCGGATGAATTGATGCTATATAGCGACAGCATATAGCTTTGTCATTGAGCAAATTGACTTATCGTTGGAACACCGTTAAATATAATTGTATTCGAACATATTTTGAATGAAATTGTTATCGACGTTTCACATTTCCAATGTTGTGACATGCTATGTTTGTGACATGCGGGCCTTCGATCCGACCCACCTGAAAGAGGTCATTTGATTGGCCAACTGAAATCACGACGGCCACACTACTGAGATATTTAAGCACCTACCTTGTCCTCACAACTCACTTTTCAGCTTGGCACTTTTCTTTCTTCACCTGCCACCTCATCCAACCATGCCATCCAAGCGAGAATGTATTGTTGCCTATGTTCTTGGCATGTATGCAACATGCCCTACTGCCCCCAGAATGAGAATGAGGAATTTTGACTATCTTCCTCATGGTATGACTGTTCGAATGTTGTGGAGGAACTACAATGAATGTTATATGTGCAGGAATGCGGAAGGCAACAAATGCACGTTGGGGTATTTTCGATGTGTGTTTCGAAACGACCTTGCCTTTCGGTTCAAGTTCCGACAGGTTCAGCCGTAACGTTACCGTCAACGAAACCACGGCGGCTACGAGTCAGAATGTTATCTTGATTCCACTTTGATTTCGAGTAAGACTTAGGATTGCAACCTCCCGAGGGTTAGATTTTCGACTACTTTTCGATAAGAATAGTATACTTAAACATATGTTAACAATGTGGTAGAAGTGTATAATGTTCATTCGTCAATGGCTTGTGTTTCTTGCCGATATGCTGATGTGCCTGTGTATGGGGTTTTCTGCCTCGGTTGTGTTTTTGTCTTTCATTGATTAAAAAATCGGCGACTAAGTGATCCCGCATGTGCGAGATATACGAATTTGATTGGACCAAAAGTACACTACTCTTGCACGACCCGCGGTCCACTCACGACCAGGTACAAAAGCTCTTGCCCGACCCTTGAAGATTCATTTCCCCCTGTTTCTTCTAACATACGCACCTTCAACCATACCTTCAAACATCTGCTGCTTACCTTGAAAGCATCGCCATCTGCAGGTATTATAGTGTGGCGCTTGCGATTACATAACACGCTACCTCCAATATGAATGCACCTCATTTCCCTGCAGACTTACCTGTTCAGCTTGAACGACTGCACATAGAATCCGAAAAATGTCGTGTGTGCCAATCCTGGAATTTGTTTCTAATTCGCGAGGAACTGTTCGTCGATCCTGCGCTGCATCCTAGATATGACATGACTAGACATGACCCCGCTTACGCGAAGTGGAGGTTTATCCGCAAAACGCGGGAAACATGGTATTTTCAACTGTTGGATGAGCATGTATACTCCGACGAGCAAGGCGTCGCTGACATAAGAACCCCAGTGACAATGCCGGTTCCCACGGACTATATTCCCGAGTTGAACTCCGGTGCCTTTCCCGAGATGAATGATGATGATGGAAAGTGGTGCAACTGCCGTTAGGAAACATATACGCTTGTGTACAGTCTTTATTTTATATTTGCAAGTTCACATTAGATACTTACACTGATGTATTATTCTGCTAGCTACACCAACACTTACCCTTATTTATGTGCTCCTAGACATCCTAGACAATTATTTGGTGTATATAGATTAAATTTGTATGATGATATAGATTTGTGTATCATATGCTAGTACCCATCTCAGTTGCAACTTGTTTTCTGGGAATTTAAGCATCCGAATATGCACATCCATAAACGTGTACCGTGCATGCTGACCTAAATTGCACATGGATGTGCCCACATTTGCATACGGGAATCGGCGACTAAGTGATCCCGCATGTGCGAGATATACGAAGCTGATTGGACCAAAAGTACACTACTCTTGCACGACCCGCGGTCCACTCACGACCAGGTACAAAAGCTCTTGCCCGACCCTTGAAGATTCATTTCCCCTTGTTTCTTTTAACATACGCACCTTCAACCATACCTTCAAACATCTGCTACTTACCTTGAAAGCATTGCCATCTGCAGGTATTATAGCTCCACATTTATCCTCACAATTTATATTTTCGACTTTTGCTATGGGCGACGCTCGCTTCAACTGCTAATCACCTTGCAAGCATTGTTATCTACAGGTATAAAATCCTGCAATATCGTGGCCACGTTATGCCTTCAATTCTACGATTCGGAGTTTATGGGACACGCGATCGCGATGAAGCCACTGTAGACGCTATCAATACACATGGAATGGTCCACATGCGATGTCCTCAATGCAATGTAGACAGCTGGATGATATGTAAGTTCTTAAACATCCCCTACGAGGACAGACATGTCCGACAGGACTTAGGGATCGTTTGGTGGCGCTACACCTGGAGAATTCGGAAATACATGTTTTTTGACCTTCAAGAACCGGAACTTTATCCCGACCAGAGCCCAATAGGGAACGAATGGGTTACCCCAAGGACACTGGTCATTCCAATCGACGTCACTTGGGCGCTTATTATTCCGCGGCATCAACGAGAAGAGGAAATCGACCTATATTGCGTGCGATGCAATTGCCTTGACCAATAAAGCTCTGCCATTTATGTTTTCCACTCACGACCAGGTACAAAAGCTCTTGCCCGACCCTTGAAGATTCATTTCCCCTTGTTTCTTCTAACATACGCACCTCCAACCATACCTTCAAACATCTGCTACTTACTACCTTGAAAGCATTGCCATCTGCAGGTATTATAGCTCCACATTTATCCTCACAATATATATATTTTCGACTTTTGCTATGGGTTTCGCACGACTTTCGCTTCAACTGCTAATCACCTTGCAAGCATTGTTATCTACAGGTATAAAATCCTGCAACATCGTGGCCGCGTTATGCCTTCAATTCTACGATTCGGAGTTTATGGGACACGCGATCGTGATGAAGACGCTGCAGACGCTATCAGTAAACATGGAATGGTCCACCTGCGATGTCCTCAATGCAATGTAGACCGCTGGATGATATGTAAGTTCTTAAACACCCTCGAGGACAGACATACGGGACACCGACAGGACTTAGGGATCGTTTGGTGGCGCTATACCCGGAGAATTCGGAAATACATGTTTTTTGACCTTCAAGAACCGGAACTTTATCCCGACCAGAGCCCAATAGGGAACGAATGGGTTACCCCAAGGACACTGGTCATTCCAATCGACGTCACTTGGGCGCTTATTATGACGCGGCATCAACGAGATGAAGAGGAAATCGACCTATATTGCGTGCGATGCAATTGCCTTGACCAATAAAGCTCTGCCATTTATGTTCTCCGATAGAGCGTCAACATTGCGGTCAACGTTACCTCGCTATCGAGGGAATTAAAACCTACAAGTGCCGCAAATAATTGTGGATTGAAGATATAGATTCCAATGTATCAGCAATATAGTAGCCTTAGCACTGTGAAATGATCGAAATCTCTTGCCTAGAAGACATCATAGACAAATATTTGGTGTATTTTGAATAAATTTGTATGATGATATAGATTTGTGTATCATATGCTAGTACCCATCTCAGTTGCAACTTATTTTACGGGAATTGAAGCACCTGAATACGCACATTCATAAACGTGTACCGTGCATGCTGGCCTAAATTGCACATGGATGTACCCATATTTGCATACTTGTACATGATATGCACGCATATGAACAAAAATGCAACAAAAAAATCTACCGGGACTCGCCGAGTACGAAAGCATCATGCACAAATAAATAATTTGAGTAATATTTTGTAATAAAAATTGCGGGACGACTTACGTGTCGCTTACGTGTCGCTTACGTGGCACATTTCAGATGACGTGGCAATAACTTTTAGACGACGAAAATTGTGTCAAAATGAAGGTTTTTAGACGACGATCGAGATTCATTTATTCCCAATAGTCTGTTGATAATAACATAAAAGGCTTAGAGAGTTTTATGCTTCCGTGTGTTCCGAGCTACCGATGACTGATGCTGCGTGTGACACTCCTCTCCGAAGGGGGACACCAAGAGACAGGCCCCCCACCTTATAGTGGGGGGGGTAAGTCAGTCTCTCCGTGACACCACCTCCTCCAGAAGGAGAGAGGTGGAAACAGAAAGCAGTGTCACAAAGGCCTGCCGGCCATCCTACATCATGAACCCTAAGGAGCCCTTCACAATTCATGCTGCCAAGATTGAAGCGGGGCAGAACTACACAGTACTGTCTACGGAATTAGCGCGTGAGCCCCGGAATCCACACGGGGCTCTCAGCAAAAGCTGGCCAATCTTCATCGTCTTCGTCGATCTCGTCGTAGCCCGCAATCATGGCGAGGCTGGGGCAGAGGGGCTCATCGTCGTCCGTAGATAGCGAATTAAGCGGCTCCACCTCGGCGGGCTGCTCCAGAGGGTCAGGAAGGGCGGCGGCCAAATCATGCGGCAGTTGAAACGTGAAAGCCGACGCCGGCTCAAGGGTCGGAATCGATTGTTGGGACAATTATGATTAATCGATTAAACACTATTATCACAATTACAATCGATTGCCACTTTCAATAATTACAAACACAATAGGTTATGAACCTTGGAACAATCACAATCGAATCGATTTCTGATGGGTCGCAATCAGGAATCGAATCGATTGCAGAAAAACATGAAACACCGATCGAATAGGTTACAATGTTTCATAACACCAAATACAATGGGTTTTCACGATTGGCAAATAACATGATTATGAAACCGATTGTCGTTTGTACCACAAATCATCCATAACACGATTTCAGATCTTGATTTTGCCGCATCCATGACTAGAAACCGGACATGCATCGTTGGACCAAAGGCATCAAACGGTGAGCCTGTCCGGTATCGATATGGTGACCTTTTGTCCGCAAGACTATCGCTATACCATTGAGCTTTTGAGGCTTAATACCGGCTGGTGTACGCGACGATATATAACCGGTTATACAATAGGTTACAACTTCTAACAATTCGGTACACAATAGGTTAGCAACAAACAAGAACACCAATCGAATAGGTTGTGACTTCTAACAATTAGTCAAAAAATGGGTTGGCAAAAAGTGATAACACTAATCGAATAGGTTTAAAATCTAAACAATTAGTTTACAACCGATTGTCGAAATCACACAATTAGTTTGTAAGAGGTTACGATTTTCAAACCGATTCCGACCCTTGCGCCGGCTGCTGCGGATTAGCCGCTGCTGCCGGTGCACGATGCTGAGGGTCGGGCCGCGGCGGAGGATCGCAAGCCGAAGGCAAGGCACGGCCGTCCGAAAACGCGGCCTTGCACACGTAGGGGCATAGCCCCTTGCTGGCCTCGTGCACGTCGGTCAGCCCCCACATCCTGAAACAGACCAGGCATGGGCGGCCTTGCCCCTCCCAATTACGGTAGGGGCCAGGGCCTGCAACCCAATCACCAACAGCAGGGTGCACAGTCTTGGGGCGAAAGGAGTAAGCCTTCGCACCACCAGACTTGCTCAATCCAGCACCACCAGAGTCAGGCACGCTAGGGGTCGGGAATCGAGCGAGCCTGCTGACGCCGTCGCGCTGCCAAACGCGGCGGACGCGAAGGGCGACGGTGTCGAAGGAGGGGGTGTAGTCGTTGGTGTAGAGGTCCTCAATGATGCTCTGGTACAGGGGGACCTCGTAGGGGGACTCGTCAGCGGACTTCTCAAGCACCACGAGGAACGTCTCGACGTGGGCGGAGTCGGAGAAGTCAGCGTGGTACTGGCGGTGTTTGTCCACCAAATTACGGAACTTGTCGATGACGTGTTGTGGGTCCTCGCGCTCATCCACGCGCAAGGACCGCATGCTCTCCATGTAGGCGCCCTTGTCGGATCGGTGAATGCCCTCCACCTCGAAGTGAAGACGCAGGAGGAGAGCGCGTCCGTCAAAGGGGTAACGTTTGGCGGCGGTGTGGTAGATGGCAAGGGCTCCTCCACGAAGCAAGACGGACAACATCGTGAAGACCATGTAGTTGACGTCGTAGTGATAAGAGGCGTAGGCCAACTCGAGGTCGAAGATCTTGGCGGTCTCGACGGAATTGACGGAGTCGAGGACGGCGAGCATGGCCGAACGCAGTGCGAGGAAATCCTCCCGCGCACCACTACCCTCCAAAGTGACTCCAGAGGCCTTGGGTTGGTAACCACGCGCCTTGAGGATGTCGATCACATTGTCGGCGTAGTCAAAGGTCTTGGTGAGAGCGTCGGACAACACCCCACGCGTAGAAGCGCGGTATGGGGTGTTGCGGAGAGCGGTAGAATTCTCGAGGAAGTCCATGGGTCGAATCTCGCGATGGGTAGGCTTCTCTCGTACAAACCCATCGTTTGTGCTCAAAATTGGGTCTTCCACGACCGCAGGTTCAGCGAGAGGGGGCGTAGCACCACCAGACACCGAACGCGTAGAAGTCGCGGGCGAAGATGGCTTCGGGGTGAGCAAACCCCGAAGTACCCCGCGTGGTTTGGTTGATGAAGTAGACATGCTTGTAGTGGTGAACTGGTCGTTAATAAGGAAACGAATCTGTGGTGTAAACTTGTTTGTCGCGAGAAAAAATCACGACGTGGTGAAGTCCGTGAAGACGTGGTAGTCGATAAGGTGACGAGTCTGTGGTGACCGGTACGTTCGGCGAGACGGAAATTAGCAACCCCAAAAAGAAAATGCCACCAAAAGAGGTGGTGACCCGTAACCTGATGAGAAGTGTGATTCTCTGGCTGGTGGGGGATATATATATATGGTCAGATATATATCTATCACAGAACGTGCAATCAGTGAACACTCGCTTTCGGAATACTAAGATAATAACATAAAAGGCTTAGAGAGTTTTATGCTTCTGTGTGTTCCGAGCTACCGATGACTGATGCTGCGTGTGACACTCCTCTCCGAAGGGGGACAACAAGAGACAGGCCCCCCACCTTATAGTGGGGGGGGTAAGTCAGTCTCTCCGTGACAATGCCGTAACCTTTCTAACAGTTCTGCTATCACCCGGTTTCTCCAGCATTGTTTTTCAGTGTTCCTGTTGCAGTGAAATAGCTATATTATACACAATTATATATCTATTTTCACCTGTTTCATCATAAGTAAGGTAAGGTAAGGTAATTTGCTTCGGTCCTAAAACATAAAGAGCAGAGGTAAGAGCAGAGGTCCCTGTCGCTGGGGTAATGTAGTCCCCCTGAATATTAATCTGGGGGGGGAATCGCGAGTCATGCTCCGCTCAGCCTCCCCTCGTGACTCTCTGAGAGTCATGCTCCGCTCAGCCTGAGCCTCCAACTGCAATGCAATGCAACTCCACTCTCGTGACATCGTCATGCTCGTCGTCATCGTGATCGTCAGCGTCAGCTCATCCCGAACACGTTTTGAATTTGAATATCACTTCATTGATGATTGAACGGATAACCCCACCTTGATATACTTACGCAGCGAAACCAACGACAAGCGGACAGGCGAGGGGTAAGTCTCACTGTAAAGCGAAGCGGAACGACAAAGGCAAGGTAGAACTAGACTATCCCCTTTCTTACGCTACTCCTTCCAGGACTCGCTGCACAGTCAACAGTGGACGCTTGCTCCAGCGCAGAAATCGGACAAGTTCAAGCAGTCTTCTTAGTAGACATGGAAGGCGCGGATTTTAAGGTGGCTGAGTCGGAAGTATCAAACTCGGGAGAGTATCAAGAGCGTTTACGGGAGTCCGCGGAGACACAAGGGACTCCCACGCGAGCCTCGTCCCGTGATGTGGCGTTTCGTCCAGCTTCAGCAGTTCCGTCGCCACTGTCAGGTGGGGACTCGCTCAGTTGACTCCCCAGAGATTCCAGGAAGGCGTTGTTATCCGTTTACTCGTGCTGCTGAGAGCGGTTTAGTTGTGGGGGCAGAAGCTAGAGGAAATGACACAAGTACCGACGATCACAGGTATTACTTTTGCACAGTTCCGTTTGAATCATCTCAGTGTGCGCATAATATGCTTTCCGCTACTACACTGCACCATAAACAGACTGGAGATATTACATTTGTTTTCAAGGTTGATTCTAGATGGGGAGTTGTATTTTGTACTTACCCTTGGTTGCGTGGCTTTGGCTCCGTCGTATGGCAGCGAGGTTTCAGATGCGACCTACCTGCTTAACGCCATGAGGGAGATTCCTTCATCCCCAGTACACCCTCCGGCGCCAGCAGAACTCAACATGTCCAGTATGGCAGGCGCTCCGAGTGTCGCAGACATTGATATAGACACTTTGTCGTACGAAATCGAAGACCATTGTCGAGGCTTAAAAAAAACTATCGTGGTAGGTTCCACATAGCTCAACAACAGTGTTAACATACCTTACTCAACTCACCCAGCAACACACGCACACTCATTTCTAGCAAAATGGATGATTCCGATGCAAGGAAGACGTTTGAAAGGTCCCTGAGTTCCATATTCTTGCGATAGCAATAAACTACTTGCTTTGTTTGAAAGTGGCAGAAAGGTCTTTTCCATTTGCTTTTCTTTCGTTCCCCGGGAATTTTCATCCAGTTTGATCTTGCTTCTGGAGCAGGAACGATTTCTTGAGATGAAAAAGAAGCTGATTCTTCATCAAAGAGGCTCCCTGGAGGCAGAGCGCAATCACGGCCTCGCGCGCGTCGCCCACAAACAGGAGGAAATTGAAATGCTGAAGGTAGTGCTGTGTTACTCGAAATACGCGTTAATTCGAAGATGGCTTCCAATTTTCTAGCAACCAAGGCGTTCATCAACTGCAGTCATCCCAACTGTAGCCCAATCGCCCGATGGGGCTTCACAGAATTTTGCAAGGCAGCTTCAGATTTTCCGTGCCTCAAGTGGAGATTCAGTGCAGCTCACTGAGGACGCAGCAAACGACGGGGATGAACACTTGAGTGTTTTGCGTCTTAGGGGCATCCCACGCTGACGTCCTGCTGTGCTCACTGGCTGTAGTGCAATCCGCCAGGCTATGGTCACGCTCATGTGGGAACCGTGTACCTTAGACATTTCAGGCAACGCGAAGCCCCTTGACCTCCCTAAACTAGCCGCCCTTGAACCTTTGTTTGATAAACAGGACCAACTCCTGCAGCATAAAAAACGCCTGGGAACCTGTGGAGTTCAGCTCGAAAGGTATGGCTTCGCGGAACCCGTTTCAAAAACCCCTTCGACCTAATTGTCCTTGGCACGTCTTGCGCGCGCTCTGAAATCTGCAACGAATGATAGAGTTGGTGCAGAGCCTGAGTCCATCTTTGCGGGATGTGGCTACGAGCAGGTCCTGTGCACTCCTGGCCAAGCGTGCCGACTTGATCGCAGACTGGAAGATTGGTAGTGCCTCATGGTTCGCTTGGAAAGTCGCGGTGAAAAAAGGCAAACGCGCCAAACACTTGGTCAGGTACGAGTGTCCCGGCCGGCATAGCATATTCTATGCTCAAATCCTTCATAGAGGATACTAGAATATTCGAATAGAATATTCGAATAGAATATTCGAATAGAACGGCATATAGGCATATAGGACGGAATATCATAAACAGAATAGTATTCTACAGGATCAAAATATTCAATAGAGTGGAATAAAGGATGGAATATCATAGAATAGAGTGTTCTAAAGGATGAGAATATTCTACTCTCAACCCTCCAAAAGGTTCGAACCGTGGATATGGAACAACCTCACACAGCGATCTTGCCTGTTCTAGCTTGCAAACTGAACTAGGGTTTTTCAACAACGTGCACACGCGTTTATTTGGAGCTTCCTGAAATATTTCACCCGTAACACAGTTCATATGACAAGGCTGTTCTCAATACACTTAAACGTGTGCTTCACAACTGTAGCCTCTTCCGAGCTTCGCTGTACCAAAGCTTCTCACAACCTTTGCTGTAGCAGATTCCCTTCCGAAATTTCCTGAACTACGGATTCTCCCACTGCCGTTGTGATAGAGCCTCTTGCAAGCTTTCTCGATCTACAGCCTCTTCGAAGCTTTCACGCCGTCGTTCTATCAAACCATACGTATGTGCAGTCAAGTTTGCTGCCGTGTGCCCCAAGGATGCTCCTAGTATCAAACATGCGGAACGGAGATCTGATCACTTGTTTGCCGAATTCCGAGCAGGACATTGGTGCCAATGCACTACGCAACGGCTCTTCAGAAAAGCGTGTTTGACTGCTGGCGTGACGCATCGAGGGAGCTGTGGCGGACAAACACCGCTGCGAAGCACAAGATGGCCCTGACCGACACAGAGCTGGCGCAGAGGAAGCATTACGAAGGAATTATCGCCACGTTGCAATCTGAACTTGCTGAGGCCAGGTGCGCGTCGTGAGAGTGGACTGCGCGTTGAGCCAAAGTCAAGCCACTGGGAACGCTAGGAAAACAGAAAAAAAGGAAACTACTGAGAAGTATCCTGCACTGCAGCTAAGAAGAAACAGCTTCAATAGACCATTCAGGACATAAGGCTGCTGGAGAAGGGGCTCTTTCACGTGTGCCTACACGCATCCTTTGATAGGATGTTTCACGAAAAACTAGAGCATCACCTCCTTCTTGCACTTGCGAACGTCAAGGTCAGGAAATAGTGAATATGGGATCGTATGACGGCGAGGGCCCTACGACAGGATATAAGGCTCTGAGGTCATCAGGGGAGGCGGCATTGAAAAAGCAGCGAGGGCTGAATGAGACACTTGGGCACAGGGGCGGCTTGGAGTATGAGGAGCGCACCCGGGCAGCCCTGGAGGAAAACATGAAGCAGGCTTTCATGCGTGGCGTGTGTGCACTTAACATCGAGGCCATGTCTGTAATTAAACGAACAGGTCCTTTCTAGTACCTTCTCTCCCATCTCGACCGCCCTTGGCATGCTCACACCCATCGATCCACACCAAGTTCATTTCCTTTAAGTAAAATGTTCATCGAAAAGGTATCAGGGGAAATAAGAGAATTCGGATCGAGGGGACAGTAGAGGAGGTATGCTAGAGCAGTGGGGCAGGGAAGAAGTGGGGGTGGAGGCCGCGCGGGGCGTGCAGGCAGGTTGCGCGGTGCGTGCCGCCAGGTCGCCCGGGATGTCCGGTGTGTGCCGCGTAGGCCGTCCGGTGCGCGGCGCAGGCTTCGTAGGCCGTCCAGAAATGTGCTTGCTAGATTTTTGGATGAAAGTAATACCGCAGGTGCTGAGATCAAAATCAGATTTCACACCGCACTTCTGTGCTGGATATGTCAAACTTTTGAGGGTGCCGCCCATCCAACGTATGGGCTCACGCCTCTCGTGCTGTCTTGCAGAGGTATGCAAGTGCCGTGCATGCAGAGAGAATAGACGCGCTGATTGGAAGAAACTCGCCCCCCTGTCCGCAGGTGGAGGTCCAGCTGGTCCCCCGGGTCCCCCTGGCTTCCCCACTGGAGGCGGCCCCCCGGCGCCATCCCCAATGGACCCTGAGGACACGGGGCCAGGCGGCTTCGAGCAAGCTCAAGATGGGTACAGAGGTAGGTTACGATTACAACCGAATGCCATCCGCGGTGATGGTAGCCTCAGGCCAGCCTGGAGTTCACGTATTTACCCAAAATGTTGCCATGCTCACGCCTGGGTCCCTGAGTTCAACGAGTAGTGCAAGCCCCTGCTAGTTTGTCAGTCATGGTCAGATGGTGAGACTCGGCGCGTCCGATAATGCCAACACTGGGTACATGTGCTCTGGGATGGTGGGGCAGGTGCACACGATGCCGGTTTTGTGTCAGGGAGAGAGGACTTTGACGGCCGTGTCAACGAGCACGGCTATCACCCGCCGGCGGCACATTTATCTGCAATGGCCCAGGTGGCCTCCCTGCAGCCTCCGCCACGCGATGAGCAGCAGGGAGCGCCGCGTGATGAGCAGCACGGAGTTTACGACTCTAGTCAACCTCGGGAGGAGGCTCCGCGACTTCTTACAACTCAACGCCCAATTGCAACTGCCGTCAGGGCGAGAAGACTACCGACCTCAAGTTCCGTTCGCCCACACTGGAATGCTTAGAGCTCAAGGGCAACACTTAACGCACTCCGACACATATGGCCAGTCGTGCAGGACAGTGCATCTTGCAGCCAGTAGGTTGTTCGTCATACTTTAAAACCTGGGATGCTGGGTACAGGCTGCCTGCAGACATGATGGTAGGCCTTGATCTGCTGAGCTTGTTTCGATACGATAGGATTGATGGAATCCCTTGGGGGTTCAGTGGCTATACACCCTTCCTTTGGAAGTACTCGAGGCGTGCAGGCGTTTGCATTGCAGAACACTCACGCCCCCCACAAACATTTACTGAAAATTCTCAGCTCTTCTTGCTATTCTGTGGTGTTATGAAACGATCAGGCTGGCATCATGGAGTTTTCCATCACTCAAAATGTGGCACGTGCTCTGCAGTGTTTTGTGGTGGTCACTACAAGTGTTGCCGATATCCATGCAGCCTATTGCCAATGTGCAATATGTTGGCAGTGATATACCAATGCCTGTATAAAATCCCCGAGCTAAATGATCCGCCCCATATTGCTATGTGTGTGACTTGGGCCTTTTGTAGCAAACACTGATATATTTTGCACCTGTAATCTAGTTGTCAAAAGGCACACTGTATAGTATTTCATTTAACAAATAACTTTTTTCGAATCTCTAGTATGTTCGAGAGACTCTTTTGAAATACCTTTTCTAAGCTCTGTGCGTAAAGTGTTCGAGTGTCTTGGGATGAGTGTAATAGTGGGTAGGGAATGTAAAATTGAGAACTTCGGATCCCAAGTACGTGTTTCCAAGGTAGCGAGTAAAAAACTGGTGTATCGATCCACCTGCCAATGCCGATGTAAAAGGTGCTCGGTCCAGGACCGTTCAATCGACATCGAATTGATAACCTATCATATGCATGTGCTGGGAATTCGTTGACCGATTTCAACAGACGGTAATAATAAAACATTTTTGTCGATGGGAAGAGCAAAGCCCTCGGAATGCCGAGGTCCTCTAAAGGCATGCTAGATGAGGCTATTTCCCAACAAATCAATAGGTGTTCGAGAATAATTGATCGATGCCAAATAACCGGATTGACAATGGTATTCGCACAATTGCATTGGAGCAATACCAAATAACCGGTCGTCGACATCATTCAATATTCACTAGTTCGATATCTATGCATTTCATATCAATCGACAACAATATTTGTTCGATACCCAAACTATGGGATTTTTTTTCAAAAATGGTTTGCGAATAAGAATTTATTGGTATTGATGCATTTGCTTTGACATGTAACTTAAATTTGTGCGAAAACGACATTTGCAAAAAACCAAATGTGTGTGGGCGTAATCCCCGTTTTCGGAATGAATATTGATAACATAAATGATTTCTCGTACCCAACTCACGATGAGCGATGATGGTTTTCATGTTGCATGCCACAGTTGCATTTTCGTATCACGCGAGGCCCGTGATGTGATATACGACATAGCGAGCGAGATCGGGACTCTATCGCGCTCCCGACACACTCAAGTATTTCGTCCGGCGCAAGGCCAATTCAAGCTTCAAGCCAATTTCAAATTTCAAAACACTCACAGACAACGAGCACGAGCTGATGAAATGCTCTGGCGGCGTGGTTTTGACGGTGTGGAATTGCGCAGTGTATTGTGTTTGCAGGTGGTGGCGTCTTTTCCTTCTTTTTGGCTCTAACCTCCTACTATGTTTCATGAATGTATGTTTCGCTCTCCTCGCTGGATTGCGTGCTACGCTTTCGGGATTTGTGCAGCGGGTTTGGCTCGGGCTTGAAACGGTAGCAGCGCGACTGATGGGATGCAACCCCAACCTAACCCCAGTAATTGATGCCCCGTTAGCTGTTCTTGGACGGACATATGTTCATGCTCGTGCTCGTGCTCGTGCTCGTGCTCGTGCTCGTGCTCGTGCTCGTGCTCGTGCGCGTGCTCGTGCTCGTGCTCGTGCTCGTGCTCGTGCTCGTGCTCGTGCTCGTGCTCGTGCTCGCACAGACGCACAGTCGCTTGTACAGAGTTATGCAAGAACCGCGGAAACGCTTTGACGTATGGTTTTTTCCTCTTCTTGCATCTCGTTGAAAGATTTAGAAAGCAGCCCCTTCGGTTTACAGTTCCCTGCCTAGCAAGATTATGGCGCTTGTATGACTTAGTCTCCTATTTCAGCGTAAATGTGATATTATTATAAGGATTATAGTGAAAATAGCCTTACATGTTACAATGAAACAATGTGATGGAGAACCTAATATATATATATATATATATACCACACACACATATGTATATATATGTTGTAGCAACAACTCGCATTCCCTAAAACTCGCATATCACAACTTCCATACTGTACGGTACGTATAAACGTAACCTTTTAGACATATTCATTTATATTCGGACGTTCACTCGTCACCTTAACAGTACCACTATACTATATCTTGTTCGACGCGTCGAGGTGCGTGGTCTTCCCCAGTGCGGCTGCTGTTGAGTCGACGATGGGCACATTTACAGAGGTGTACAGTGGCAAGCGAGAAACTTTCTCGTTTGTTATTGTGTGATCGTGTGCATTTTGTTATGACGGGCATCATCAAGAAAAACGCTTCTGGGTACGTGCAGTGGGATACCCGCGAGTGCCAGTCTGCAGCAGTAGTACTGGATGTGGACCCAGAGTTCGACGACGATATTTTGTATGCTGTGCGATGAAACTTCAGGTAGGTTCTCAAACCTATTCTCGAGTCCCCGGAATATCAGGAGCGGATGTTCTCTTGCATATTAGAATATATACACATATGGTTCACACAATAGCTTCGGCTAATTTCGTGCATAATATTAGTCTTTTGTCTTTTCACTGTGCCTTGCACGTTTCAGTGCTTGAGCCACTATTGTTCTAGATCTAAGTTGATCAACCTTCCACTTTTGAGCTACCACACTCTTCTTCCTGCGTTCAACGCGGCCCTGCTGCAATAATATATCTTGCTCTGATGCCTCGCTAGCCTTCATCTCATTTAACTTCTCAATTTCGACTTCAGCTTTGCGAGTCGTTCTCCTCAGCTCTTGTCGATGTACTGTCAGATCAGGCCCTGGTGCATGGTCCCTGTATTGCTGAAAAAAGCTTTTGTCCGACTCTGGCGCTGGCAGATTCTCCGAGGTCCAAACAACAGGGTCCCAGTCACCCTTGAATTTGTTGAAAAACAGACGATATTGAGACTGCATCACGGTTTCGGTGACTGACACTCTTTGTATTTCGTCTGCAGGACCCTCGGACTTGAGGAAGGTGCCGTCCTCACATTTAACGCAGTACGGATTGCCAGGCTTCAGACCGTTGAAAACATGCCCAGCCATCTGCCAGCTTGTCTTGTGGTGCGCCTCCAAGGCCGCATTCATGTCTTTGCCTAGAGCACGCCGTCTACGCTCCCGGGGGTCCGTGGGCTGCAGGATGACGCCATCGGTACCGAACGAGAAACCGACGCCTGGTGCAAAGTTGGGCGGAACAGTGTTTGGCTGGAAACCGTTTGCGGTTGCCGCTTGCAATGCCTCGTCAGAAGCGAGATCCGGGGAAGGCTCGGCTGCTGCCTTGCTTCTCTGTTGGTTACGGCACGCACCCAGAGCACGCACGCGGTACTCCCCATAGCCTTGTTGGGATGCACTATCGTGCCCGCACGATGCACTTGCCGGGCATCGTGCGCGACGCATCTCCACCAGTCTCGTATGCACAATCGCATCGCACGACGAGGGATCGTGTATGTCCAGGATCCCATCCGTGCGACAGCTTCGCAGCCACTCTCTTTGCGAAATCCAGGTTCAGCTTATCAGCACTTTGTAAGAGTGCAGCAACACGTTCATGCACATGCAGCCCGCCCTCCGCGTCCGTATGGAACAGGTGTGATTTTCTGTAGTACTTGTCCGTGCCAAGAGGACTACCGGCTGTCCGCAGGCGCTGCGCGTTCAACGCGGTAAGCATACCGAAAACCACACTACGCAAGCCCGGGCACCAGACACCCAGTTCCTGGTACAACTGGTGATCGTCAAAATATGAGAATGCATGGCCACAGGTAGCCCGTCGGTCCCAGAGAGCAGTGATGCCGTCGCCAGAGTCCTGCACAGGCCGCGCCGGCGGACGTTCACCGTCACCCCAAGTCAGGTTGGCGATCCTGTGCTTCACCGTGTCTCCCGCGCGTTCCCACGCCTCAGCGCCGAGCACCCCGCGGAGTTTATTCCAAGCAAGGCCTAGGTCCTCCACATTCAGGAGTGCATGCAGCTTCGCCTCGGCCGGATCTAGCTGGCAGTAATCCGCCAATGTGGCCGCCTGCCCCGGGTGCTTCTCATGCGCGGATAGTGGCGCCCGGACTCCAGCATCGCGCCGCGCACGCACGCACGAACCACACATCACGGCTCCGATAGTACGCAGAGCGTCACAACCCAGAACGCCTGATCTGCACAGGGAACACGCCCAGACACCTGGCAACGTGGCGTGCCTCCCGCAAATCGTATTTCGTCTCCACACGCGACGCACGTCATGCGGCACGCCAAGCCATATTGGGAGATGACACTGTGCGGGCTGCCGAGAACCGCGTTAGCCAGGTCAATGGTTCCCCCAGTACGCACTCTGGCTGCGGAGTAGATCACGAAGTAGAACTGCTTAGGACGAGTACGGCCGACCGGGAGGCGCCCACTTGGAGAAAGCCCGCGGTGCGCCATGCGGTCGGCTGGCCAGAACCACAGTGTTCCCATGGCACCCCCGAGGTGAACACGACGGAAGGGTGCCGAAGTGGGATCGCCATGCCTGAAGTCCTGAACCACGAGGCTGTAATCCATCGAGCGAAACCTGACCCAATTGCAGGCCCGCTGCGTTTCGGGTAGCACCTCCGTCAGGCATTGGGCCCTCAGCAACAGGCCACATGAGTACACGTCGTAATCCGGCCAGCCCCAGGATCCCCCCGGAGGTGTCCCCGCCTTTGGAAACTTGGCATCGGTGTGATAGAACTGTATAAAGCTCTCGATGTCTCGCCCTAGAGGCGACGGCTTGTCGTAGGTCCGCTGCACATCCTTTCCCGTAGCAGCAAGGATCCCAGACCGCAGCCTTACGTCCAGAAGGGCATGCTTCACGGTGGTGAAGATAGATGGGAATAGCCAGTACCCAACATGCCAGTCGGCCTGTATGGAATAGCGCGCGCCCTCACCCAGTTGATGAGATCCGGATGTCAAGTCCGCGTCGATTTCCTTATGAGAGAACAGGACCTCAGCCTTCAGCAAGTCGTAGGCTACCACATACGTCATGAACACGTCGAGCATATCATTAAACCCTGCCGTGTGCTCACTACGTTGCTGCACGAGCTCATCCTTGCACTCCGTTTTTTCCTGGGTCGCGCGCTTAATCGAGGCATCCACGACTTGCACCCAGTGACTAGGGTCGCCTACGGTGTCCTCCTTTGTAACGCCATCTGTCACGCCCTTGCGCCACACTCAGCTCGTAGTGCTTCTGGAGGGTAAGCAGGGATACCTCAGATGTATCCCTGTGCCACCTATCATACATCTCTTTCCAATGGGCACTGGCAACCAGGTGCCGGTCGGAAATTTCAATGATTTCCTTGGGGACGACCTCCGAGCAGGCCGCATCCAGCATCTGCACGGACCACTTCCAATCCAAGGTGCATGCCTCCCCGTCTTCCACCGTGCCCTCTGCCCGGGGAGGGCGACCAGACGGAGACGCCCACCATGGCAAGCCGCGCAGGACATCACGTGTCAGGTTTTTGGGCAGAGTAGACAGAAAGCCTGCTTCGTTGTGCCGGACTGTTTCCAGCTTGTCGGGAGGCGGGAGCCTATGGACATGATCCTTACGTAGTTCTTCCTCGACTCGTTTAGATGCTTCGTCATCGCCGTGGGCAACCTCGGGCGGGCAGTCGGCGAACATCTGTGCGACATCACGCAACACGAACACCGTGTGACTTCCTGGCGAACGATATGCCACCGGGAAGCGCGCAACATGTAGTCGCATACAAACGACAGGAGTATATACAACAGACTATTGGGAATAAATGAATCTCGATCGTCGTCTAAAAACCTTCATTTTGACACAATTTTCGTCGTCTAAAAGTTATTGCCACGTCATCTGAAATGTGCCACGTAAGCGACACGTAAGCGACACGTAAGTCGTCCCGCAATTTTTATTACAAAATATTACTCAAATTATTTATTTGTGCATGATGCTTTCGTACTCGGCGAGTCCCGGTAGATTTTTTTGTTGCATTTTTGTTCATATGCGTGCATATCATGTACAAGTATGCAAATATGGGTACATCCATGTGCAATTTAGGCCAGCATGCACGGTACACGTTTATGAATGTGCGTATTCAGGTGCTTCAATTCCCGTAAAATAAGTTGCAACTGAGATGGGTACTAGCATATGATACACAAATCTATATCATCATACAAATTTATTCAAAATACACCAAATATTTGTCTATGATGTCTTCTAGGCAAGAGATTTCGATCATTTCACAGTGCTAAGGCTACTATATTGCTGATACATTGGAATCTATATCTTCAATCCACAATTATTTGCGGCACTTGTAGGTTTTAATTCCCTCGATAGCGAGGTAACGTTGACCGCAATGTTGACGCTCTATCGGAGAACATAAATGGCAGAGCTTTATTGGTCAAGGCAATTGCATCGCACGCAATATAGGTCGATTTCCTCTTCATCTCGTTGATGCCGCGTCATAATAAGCGCCCAAGTGACGTCGATTGGAATGACCAGTGTCCTTGGGGTAACCCATTCGTTCCCTATTGGGCTCTGGTCGGGATAAAGTTCCGGTTCTTGAAGGTCAAAAAACATGTATTTCCGAATTCTCCGGGTGTAGCGCCACCAAACGATCCCTAAGTCCTGTCGGTGTCCCGTATGTCTGTCCTCGAGGGTGTTTAAGAACTTACATATCATCCAGCGGTCTACATTGCATTGAGGACATCGCAGGTGGACCATTCCATGTGTACCGATAGCGTCTGCAGCGTCTTCATCACGATCGCGTGTCCCATAAACTCCGAATCGTAGAATTGAAGGCATAACGTGGCCACGATGTTGCAGGATTTTATACCTGTAGATAACAATGCTTGCAAGGTGATTAGCAGTTGAAGCGAAAGTCGTGCGAAACCCATAGCAAAAGTCGGAAATATATATATTGTGAGGATAAATGTGGAGCTATAATACCTGCAGATGGCAATGCTTTCAAGGTAAGTAGCAGATGTTTGAAGGTATGGTTGGAGGTGCGTACTGTATGTTAGAAGAAACAAGGGGAAATGAATCTTCAAGGGTCGGGCAAGAGCTTTTGTACCTGGTCGTGAGTGGAGCGCGGGTCGTGCAAGAGTAGTGTACTTTTGGTCCAATCAAATTCCTATATCTCGCACATGCGGGATCACTTAGTCGCCGATTTTTTAATCAAAGACAAAAACACAACCGAGGCAGAAAACCCCATACACAGGCACATCAGCATATCGGCAAGAAACACAAGCCATTGACGAATGAACATTATACACTTCTACCACATTGTTAACATATGTTTAAGTATACTATTCTTATCGAAAAGTAGTCGAAAATCTAACCCTCGGGAGGTTGCAATCCTAAGTCTTACTCGAAATCAAAGTGGAATCAAGATAACATTCTGACTCGTAGCCGCCGTGGTTTCGTTGACGGTAACGTTACGGCTGAACCTGTCGGAACTTGAACCGAAAGGCAAGGTCGTTTCGAAACACACATCGAAAATACCCCAACGTGCATTTGTTGCCTTCCGCATTCCTGCACATATAACATTCATTGTAGTTCCTCCACAACATTCGAACAGTCATACCATGAGGAAGATAGTCAAAATTCCTCATTCTCATTCTGGGGGCAGTAGGGCATGTTGCATACATGCCAAGAACATAGGCAACAATACATTCTCGCTTGGATGGCATGGTTGGATGAGGTGGCAGGTGAAGAAAGAAAAGTGCCAAGCTGAAAAGTGAGTTGTGAGGACAAGGTAGGTGCTTAAATATCTCAGTAGTGTGGCCGTCGTGATTTCAGTTGGTCAATCAAATGACCTCTTTCAGGTGGGTCGGATCGAAGACCCGCATGTCACAAACATAGCATGTCACAACATTGGAAATGTGAAACGTCGATAACAATTTCATTCAAAATATGTTCGAATACAATCATATTTAACGGTGTTCCAACGATAAGTCAATTTGCTCAATGACAAAGCTATATGCTGTCGCTATATAGCATCAATTCATCCGACGGAACTTGACCCATCCAAGAGCTAAGCTCCTCTCTGAACACACGACAAAAAAGGCTGAGTGAGCATTCCATGCCTTCGCCGTCGACGCATTGTGTATTGTAGTTCTGCCACAACTTTTGGATAGTCATACCCGGCGGAAGAAGAACTGTACTGCTGCATGGGTAAGACTCCCCGTGATTTTTGGCAAACCGGTCGATGTATGTGAAAACAGACTGCCGCTTGGATGGCATGACTATGGTAGAAGTAGAAGCAGGTGCGTCGCTGACGGGAAAAGGGGGCAAATGAGTAGTTTAGGCAAGAAATAGAGCTTATGATCTTGGAAAGTCTTGGACCTGCCGAATTATTAGCCTATCAGATACCCGGTACTAGTCCGCTCGGATCGAAGGACCTACAAGTACATATCTACTATTATTTTGCGACGAAGGCGTGTCTGCGAAGTCCATGATTATCCTGTCTGCATTGCCAATCATTCTATGAAAGCAACCTCTGAAGTATGATTTTCGGGCACCTTAACTTGCAGATGCACATCATCAACCGACCAAATGGAGTGACACGGTAAAATGGATAAGAATATACAAAATCTGGAGCGTGTAAGTTGGAGTATACAAACCCCATTCTTGCTGTATACTTTTGAAAGTGAGGGGTTTTGAAAATTGTGGCGTCCCGCATTTCAATGCGCACCGAGGTAACGATTTGTCCGCCAGATATCTGCTGTCTCACGACGGGGCGACCCTTTGGCCGACCTGCAAAACATGCGACGCATTGGATTTCCCAAAAGGCTAGAAACTGCAGGTAGTCCCCATAGGACCAAACACTCATGGAATTCCGTTCTGCTGGATGCCGCGTATCCCCCGGGTACTTAAACAAAGGTCGGCATCTTGCATATGGCTGTCCTAATATATGACCCCTTGCAAAACGACAGAAAAACTTATGCCGTGCGTAATCAGCTTTCCGACAAGTTTGGGGGGCTTTGCAGTAATTCGCAAGATAGCAGCCGGTACACGTTGCAAGTTGTGAACGATCTTGAAGCCCGCAGTGCAGGCAAACTGGGTACAAAAATTTCATCCGTAAAGGCAGATTATCATGCACGCTTGCGTCATACATTTGAAATTGTATCTTATGGTCCTCTTCCATCGATTTCTTGAGCGCTAGTTCTGAGGGCGAGGACTCTTCAGGGAACCATAGTAACCAAATGTTTTTATCTGGATTTTCCTTCCGCAAAGTAGCAAGTATTGTCATTGGAATTGATTGAACTGAGATGGATGGGAATAAAGGTGCGTCGATGAAGTGTCGAGCGGGGAAATGATTTTGGAAGAGAGGGGAATAGGTTTCATACCTCAATGGTCGTCGTGGTACCGCTCAACTTCATTTAACCAATATAATCAGGCAATCACAATGAAAGCGGAGGCATGTCACCCGCCCCATAAAGGACATCGGTTCCACAACAACATATGTCGCCCATACTTTTGGAGAATATACTTTATTTACAATTGTCATATCAAGATATACCATACGTGTTTCATCAGCGTACTTCTGCACTGAGACAATAGGTTATTAAGACTATCAACAAATATTGACCTAGGTGCTGGCACCATGTCCTAGCAAGGAAATCATCATTGCCTAGCGAGCTTTACTGTTTACGACTTTACGTTTCTTGTTCTGATCGGATCCCGGCTTTCCGCCTTGTGTCGCTTTCCGCTTAGGTATGCTGGGCATAGGCCCCGCCGCGGCGGCTCTGGCGGCCTTGGCGGCCTCGACCTCCTGTTTCTTGGCGGCCTTGGCGGCGTCGGCCTCCTGTTTCTTGGCCGTGTCGGCATCTGCCTTCTGTTTCTTGGCGGCCTTGACGGCCTCGGCCTCCTGCTGCTTGGCGGCCTTGGCGGCCTCGGCCTCCTGCTGCTTGGCGGCCTTTTCCGTTTCCCCCATTTCGACCGCCGTCTTCTTCTCCCGCTCCTTCTCGACTTTCTCTTGCTCTTTACGATGTGCCTCTCTCTGCCTTTTCACCTCGTCGTATTCCTGCTTGCTCAACACTTCGTCGGCCAAAGAATGAAATCCATCAGGAAACCTAATGCGCTCTTTCGCTGAGTCGACCATACCTTGCTCCCTGCATCCAAGACACCAGCACTTGTTAAAACCGATATACAAAGTATTTTTCAAAAAATGGATGTAGACATGAATGCTTACCTATCGAAAGCGACGGAACCCAATCCCAACATGTTGGCGGCTACCGAAGTGGTCCCCGAACCGCAGCACGCATCCAAGATGAAGTGATGTTCGTGATGAAGAGGTAACACCCCTCGTACGCAGATTTCCCCCTCGCTTCCCCCTCTAACTCAGGACCTCGCATATGGATATTGATGAGGTCGTGGATGAGCTTCAGCGGCTTCTGGTCAGGGTAGATATCTTCCGCGGAGGTGACTCGGCCCGCATTGGGAATTTACTTCGGCCACATTTCGGCCCGTCTCGGCCCGAACCCAAAATTGCCCGCCGCAGGCGCAAAAATTTAATTTTAAGTATGACAATTTGTCAAAAATCGATAAAATTTTGGAAATTTATCGATTTTCCCCTCAATGCGACTCGGCCAATCCGCAACTTTTCCTTCGGCCCGCCTTCGGCCCGGGCCTCCGTGACACGGCCCCGGGCCGGCCAATCCCAGGAAGATATCTTCCCTGCTTCTGGTGTTTGTTAATTCTTTTTCCCTCGGAGTTATTGGCGAATTTCGACGAGTGTACAGGGGCATATTCCCAGGTGTTGGTTCGGCAAGAAGCCACGAACTGCTTATCGACGACATCACTATCCGCATTCTCCTCCTCACAGAGAACTCTAATCAAGTTCTTCATCCAGGGAAGCCTTTTATGCACGGCTGGGTGGGTTTCGTCTGCGAGAGCAATCAGCGCTGCTTAGTCAGATTGCCCATGCTTGGACGCCAAAAGGCAATCACAGAATTGTACGTAACTTAACATCCACGGACCTGTAGGTGTTGCTTCCTTGACGTAGTAACACAAGACAAAGCACTCCATGCGGTTGGCGTAGTTCCGTGGCGCAACGCCAGATTCCAAGGCCATCATGTTCGATCTGCTCAAAGGTTTCACCCAGAACATCTTTTCGGTGTTCCCATGGCAAAACTGCTTGGCGGCTTCGAAGAACTCGTGGTGTTGGTGGAAGCCACAGAAACATCCCCCTACCCAATCATCACACGTGGTCAAAGTGTTGAAGTCTTGTAGGAATTGCTTGAACTCTCCTGCTAAGAGAGGTTTCGGGATCCATCTCTTGTTCGAGTCCAGAGCATACTCGCAATCCATAATGAAACCGGTAAATGGAAGCCTGGGAAGAGTCGTGAAGGAATCAAGTGATGCGGGCTCCAGAAGAAAGTCCTTCTTGAAAACCAGTTGCGGAATCTTGTGAGTGTAGAAGTTGTCATCATCGTCGACTTGCTGGCCCTCAGGAACGTTTGACAATATTCGATAACTCACACCTGTGTGCAATGTAAACGATTAATAATTACATAGCTACGGTGCACAAATGGAATATAAAACCGAGATACGCACCTGGAAGATCCTTTAGGAGATTTTCCGCAGTCGATGCTGTCGTCGATCCGATTTTCAGCAACACAGCGCTCTCGATATTATTCCAGTAGAACTTTATATCCTTCGGAATTTCTTTGATCAGTTTCTCTATCTTCGCCTCGTGCCGCTGTTTTTCTTTTGGAGGCCGTGATTCAAATTGAAATTTCCGGTTCTCCTGCTCGTTCTTGCAGGAGACCTTCGGGGGCACCACTCCCGCCTGGTACAGTTGTAAACAAACCCCGTTGTTAATTGAACACGCAAGCCGATATGAGAAAATCAGATATCGTGAAGGACGATCAGAGGGCGCAACTTAGGTAAATTACATTCAGTAATGTACGTATCTCATCCCCAGCCCCTGGGAAATAGTCGCAAAACTTCTTCCAGTCGTGTTCTGGGTTGGGAAACGTAAAGCTGTCAAGCTTCTTTTGCAGCGTATTGATCTCGCCATCCAGCTCACCGTAGGTCATCTTACGATCCCAGAACTTCGACGCGGGAGCATTGGGATCCACGGCAGCATCCACTGGTTTCCTTTCCTTAGGTATGGGATACCCATCTTCATCTAGGTAAGCAATGAAGCAGGGTGCATTTATGTCGTATATGTTGTTTTCGAACCCTTCCGGTTGTGTTTGCAGAAAGTTCTGCATAGAATGCCGGTTTTTCTTGAGAAAGCTCAGTTGCCGGTAGGCCGGTGTCGATTCCAAGGAGTGTGTTATGTTGAATCGTTTATGAGCATCTGAGGCAAGCAGCATTAGGTTCTCTCGAACATTGTTGAGAGTCTTGATCTCGGCGATACTTTTGATCATATCTTTGACCGTGTACTTGTGTTCGATGACGGCTTCGTCGACGAGCTTAGTGATCTCACGTAAGTGTCCTTCGGTCAAGGGGGCCCAGGTATCATAGAACCCCTTCGACAGATCATGGTAGACGATCGGCTTTCCGGCTGTGGGGTCCCATTTAGGCTGCTTGGTCGTTGGTGCGTTGAGGTCAGTTGTGCCGGTCGACATACCGCTTGAACGTTTACGTTTGGGCTTATTGCGAGATGACCCAACCGTGGCCAAGGTCGTCTCCGTGGCGTCTTCATCGTCCGGGTCAACTCCCTCTAGCGCCCCTTCATTGTGGGCCTTCATCACTGAAAGCGAAAACATGAAATACCAAATCGTCAGTTAGCTACTGCAAAAACACCTAAGAGCAAATAAGAATAATGTTGAGACGGGATTCACAAAACATGGCAGCACCTCTCTGAAGTTGTTTGAACAACTCGTGCGATTGCACCGAGATAGACCAAGCAGCCCAATGCACGTTCTTCTTGTCTGCACTCAGCTTCTGGTGATTGAACACCTGCGTCTTCAGCGCCGTTTCGAATTCGGGATCCAAGGTCTGCTTCGGCGGCACCCGACTGAATTTCAGGTTCACAAACCTCTTCATTGAAACGTCTCTCTCGCTGGGGTCAGCCATCAGTTTCTCCACGTGTTTTCGCATGCCAAGAATGATCTCCGTGATGTTGCGGTGCTTCATGTAGGCGTCAATGTTGTTCTGCTCATTCCCAAGCTGCGTGCGCAAACGAATTGCACGGATCATGACTATAGTAGCTGAGAAGCTGGCCGACCGTAAACCCTCCCTAAACACTTGAGTATGTAAGCCCTGAGAAGCACCTGAGAAAACTGGCATGAGTGAGACACACCTGATTCATTTCGATGGCGCTCAAGTTCATGAAGAGACGACATTCGATGAACTGAAACGATTCCGTTCGATTTTCATGGTTTGCGTGCTTTGCTTCATCCGCCTTGACGCAGCGACGCTTTGCCTCCAGCAAATGCTGATGTCCAAAGCAGGTGAATCTGTAGAATAATAAAGAGAGTGTAAGTTGGAACGCATATGCATGCATCCATCAACGCAATGGGTCTTACCTGTATCTGCCTTGCGCGATGGCCGCCCAAACGAATGTCTCTGGGTTGGTGCTTGTTGGATCGTCCTGATTCTCCTGGACAGCAATCAGGGCTGGAGATCCCGAACCGGTGTGTGGGTTCCAGTACATCATTTCGGCAATAGCCTGGGCGTGATGTTCGTCCAGTGGTCGAGGGCGATACGCTCCTTCTGCATCATCGATGTACAGGATGGGGATTTTCCACGATGTCGCACATGGATTATTATGGTCGACCAACTTATGCATGTCATCGATTGTCCTGATGGCCCACAGAAGCAACGTATACTTGGTTTTAGTAATGCACATACACCATCAAAAAAAGCAATGGTGGTATAAGAAAATCTCAGGAGGGAAGATGCATACTTGCGAATGACAGCCTGTTTTTTTTGCTCCTCTGCCTCGGTTTCTTCGGCGGTCTTCGGAGTCTTTAAAGGGGAAACAATCGCCTCAGCATCCTGATCCATGATGAATGCAGCAGGTTGCCGCTGCGGAGTTCCAGCTGCAGGAGATACAGGGCCCGCTGATGGGAGACGGTTTGCCCCTGATGGCCCTGCAGCAGGGTTTGCCCCTGAGGGCCCTGGAGAAGGGTTTGCCCCTGATGGCCCTGCAGCAGGGCTTGCCCCTGATGGCCCTGCAGCAGGGTTTGCCCCTGATGGCCCTGGAGAAGGGTTTGCCTCTGATGTCCCTGCAGCAGGGTTTGCCCCTGATGGCCCTGCAGCAGGGCTTGCCCCTGATGGCCCTGCAGCAGGGCTTGCCGCCGATGGCCCTGCAGCAGGGCTTGCCCCTGATGGCCCTGCAGCAGGGCTCGCTGCAGAGAGTCTTCGAGCAGCTCGAGTGCTTTGAGCAGGCGAAGGTGAAGTTAGAAGTGAAGGAGGTGTAGTCATCATTGGAAATGGTTGTGTACGACCCGTATCGTGTCCACCTCCAACTGGAGGTTGCGTTTGCACCTCAGCTTCGTCTCCACAGACCTCAGCTTCAGGAGATGCATGCTTGCTACCATCGGAACCTTCTCACAACACAAAAGCAAATCAATTCTCAGTATTTGAATACATATATCAATTTTGTGACCTAAGACGGAGAGCGAAGGAGAAAGGGAGATAGAGAGCGAGAGATGTTTTATATCGGCTCACCGGCATCGCTTTCAGAGCCGGTAACGTTTTGCGTTGGAGATGGACACCCAGCATCAAGAGATGTAGGCTTGCTACCATCGGAACCTTCTCACAACACAAAAGCAAATCAATTCTCAGTATTTGACATATATCAATTTTGTGACCTAAGACGGAGAGCGAAGGAGAAAGGGAGATAGAGAGCGAGAGATGTTTTATATCGGCTCACCGGCATCGCTTTCGACTGGTTGCGTTGGCACCTCAGCCAAAGATTGAGGAAGAAGGTCCGCACTGCCGACATGCCCTGCCAACAAGAAGGCAAATTAATTCTCAGTATTTGAAGACATAATATTTTATCTAAGATAGAGAAAGGGAGATTACCTATGATCCAAAGGTAGTGTTTCGATCTCACAAGTTCGTCGTCCTTTCCTGCTTCCTTATTTGCAAATCGGATGCGGGCCACCGTCGTGTCGTCTTCTTTGACGTTGCCGTCTGGAGTTTCCCACGTCGGGGCGCTGTCCAAAATGTAGGCATATCCTCGTTTGCGGAAAATCGGTGTGGTGTCAATGACGACGACACCTTTCTGCATCAAAGCCGTATCTTGTCCTTCAGGTCGAGGAAAAACAGGCTCGTCTTGCACTGGGGCCTCCTCCGCCGCTTTTTGCAAGTTTTCGATGGACTCAGACACTTCCTCTGGAACGCTCTCCGCCAGGAGATGCTCTTCGGCTTTGAGAATACTCGCAAGATCTGGAAGATACTGTTGCGATCAAACGGATAGGTGAGAAGCAGCGGAACGCGATAAACATTAAAATAACATAAAATTGACAGAAGGGGTGAATTTAGAAACTATTACCTGGGAGACAAACGCGGCCCATGTCGACGGAGATGTGCAAGGTCGGTTCAACGATCCGGAGATACTTATATTTGGTCTTGTATTTCATCATGTGGAGTCGAGCATAATCCTCGTACTGCACGGTGTGAATAGCATGCAATGTATCCACAAGTTCAGTGAAGTACTTGAGCATCTTTGGGAAATATTCGTGTTTCAAGTATGCTGCTTCACCAATATTCTTCTGAAGATGGTCGAGTCGCTCGTTGTCTTGCGTGATACGCATGTACTTTGCATCGATAGCTCTGAAGATATCTTCACGGCGGAATTCCCGGTTCGTGATGAAAGGCGATGAAGTAAAGCAGTCAGAGGCAGCAGTGTACATTTTGGGCACTGTACCCCTGGGTCTCTTGCCCAAGAGAGGTTGCGCGCCAGGGCAAATGAATTTATCCATTGCGAGCATAATGCCTAAGAAGCGAGGATGCTCTGCTCTGTCCTTGTCGTCATCAATGTCGATATACGTCTTGAACCATCGTTCAACAATGGTCATCTCGGTGTCAGCGTCAGGTTCAGGGATTTCAGGGTGACCAAATGACAATACTTTGTCGATGATGACTCCCGCAAAGAGGTGATTGGGTACAACTGACAAGAACGAATGAATTCGAAAGGCTGAATTAGAAAAGATAAGCAGAAGATAAATAAGGCCTGAATTAGAAGGAGAAGGAAAACGAAGGGAAGAATGAGAGAAAATACTGACCATTTTTCTGGGGCTCTACATTCCTCTTCGCCATAGTCTGAGCGAAGTCCACGAACGGACAGCATCCCAGAGCCTGTTTATTAGCGACCACGAGTGCAAAAGGTTCGTAATCATTGTCCACTTTCATCGTCATCATGCCATGAATCACAAGCATCGACTCGCCGACAAGACTGTCATTGGGCCTTGGAGTCTTGAGGAGTGGGTACTTGTAAGCTTTTGGGATGATGCTTATGCTCCACCATCCCAGACCAAATTCACCGCTTGTTTCCTTCGAATACATATCTGCAAGGATTGGAACCCTGTAAAAGTCATTATCACAAAGCTTCCGGGCAAAGGAATGCCCTTCCGAATCCTCGTCCCCTTCGGAAGAACTCATAACCCTGCATGTCACCATGCACAAAACACAAATTAAGAAACGTAAATCATGAATGATATAAATATAACACGGCCCTGTTTTAAAACAACATCATATCATGTCTTTAGTATATTCATCTCTGAGCAATGGAATTATGTATACCAAACTTTGGCCCGAGATTTTCCCGGTTACCGCAGAAGGGTTTTATAACTTCATTCCAGAGCCTAGGTACTAGGTTTGTCCGTTTGCACGGCCGCGCCATTCCCCCGTTCTAGAGATGAATAACAGCAGAATATTTGAGATGATTGCATATTCACAACAAAATACTACAACAACAAAATATACACAACACAATATACACAACAAAACATGCACAACAAAATATGAATAAAAATATCATATATACACGTTGTGTCCTAATCCTCCGCCCGCAAGTACAGCGGGGAGGGCTCGCGGGTGCGGCCATGGCCACCCCGGATGCGGCCTCGGCCGGGGGGAGCACGGTGGGGTGCAACAGGCTCCCCCACGTAGAGCTCATAACGGTACGACCACCTCCAGATCATAGGAGGTGGTGGTGGGGGAGGAGGTGGTGGTGGTGGGGGAGGAGGAGGCGGTAATGGGGCAACTGGAAAATAAAGCGGCAGAGGAGCAACAAATGCAGAATCATATGCGGACCGACTCAGTCGGTTCCCGCACATCTCCAAGAACAGCATATGGTCCTCAGGGAAAGGAGTGACTTCTCGGGTTCGCTTTGGCATCTTTACCTTTAGCTAAGTGTTTGAGAAGCGCTTGAGTTTAAGACCTATAAACAACAAAAAACACAAAAATGATTTAGCCATGTCTTTGATTCTGCCGCGCTGAAAAGGAAGAGCTGAAGGTGGGCGACTCATCCGCGGATGAGTCGCC
>LGRX02018179.1:0-11945 GCA_001247695.2 Cymbomonas tetramitiformis
CCGAGGGTCGCTGCCGAGGCGCGTGCACGCAACGAACACCGAGGCTCGCTGCCGATGCGCGTGCACGCAGCGAGCGCCGAGGCTCGCTGCCGAGGCGCGTGCACGCAGCGAACACCGAGGCTCGCTGCCGAGGCACGATGAAGCTGCGTGCACGGAGGCTCGCTGCCGAGGCGCGTGCTCGAAGCGAGTGCCGAGGCTCGCAGCCGAGGGGCAGGAACGCAGCGAGCGCCGAGGCTCGCTGCCGAGGCACGTGCACACAACGAACACCGAGGCTCGCTGCCGATGCGCGTGCACGCAGCGAGCGCCGAGGCTCGCTGCCGAGGCACGTGCACACAACGAGCGCCGAGGGTCGCTGCCGAGGGGCGTGCACGCAGCGAGCGCCGAGGCTCGCTGCCGAGGCACGTGCACACAACGAGCGCCGAGGCTCGCTGCCGAGGCACGTGCACACAACGAGCGCCGAGGGTCGCTGCCGAGGGGCGTGCACGCAGCGAGCGCCGAGGCTCGCTGCCGAGGCGCGTGCTCGAAGCGAGTGCCGAGGCTCGCAGCCGAGGGGCAGGAACGCAGCGAGCACGGAGGTTCGCTGCCGAGGCGCGAAGAAGCTGCGAGCACGGAGGTTCGCTACCGAGGCGCGTGCTCGCAGCGAGCACCGAGACTCGCTGCCGAGGCGCGTGCTCGCAGCGAGCACCGAGACTCGCTGCCGAGGGGCAGGAACGCAGCGAGCCGGCCCTCTTACGCACGGATACGTAGTAGTCTTGTGGGCATGAACGGCCCTCTTACGCACGGGATGGCATCCACCAGTGTCGATGCGAGTGCGGTTGGAATGAGGCGAGACGGGTGACAACAATTATGAAAGCCCAGGCCGGCCTGGACTATGTGGAGCCTGCCTCACGCAATCGATGTACGGCTGGTGGCATTTTCTCTGCGGGCTTGTGTACGCATGCGCGCGTATATGCCCTCATGCCATCTGGCGACGTGCATCAGCCTGCTCTCCCGGACATGCCGCCTCATCCCCGGAGTGCATGAGGGAAATTAGCAGCATCAAAGTTAAGACGCGCCGATGTAGACTTTCTGGGAGACATCTCATTTACACGTTGGGCGTGCACGGAGCACGGAGCGCACCGCCCGCAAGGAAGCTTCGAGCTCACGGCACCGCCGCCGCGCGAGAACATGGGCAGGTGAGTAGGGAAGAGATAAGATTCCTTATGCTACGTGTTCGACGCGAGCTGTCAGCAAGTTTGTCCGTATCGTGATATTATTTGCCTGAGATTCGCGGCATTGTGTTGCATATGGCAAACGTTGTCAACGCCAGTCAAATAGTGCTCCAGCGTGATTGCACTTTAAGAAATGCCAAAAAGGTTATACTGTGAGCACTGTGACCGTTGGATACCTGAACTCCCCGGATCTCGGTCCAAGCACATACGAGGCGCGCAACATCTGCGAAACAAACGGCAGTGGTATGCGAATAATTCCAATCTTGCAGAGGTTAGCGCTCAGTGCACAGGTACTAAGCTTCACGCGAGCCCGTTCCTCTTGCTCTCACGGAGTAAATACATTCAGTCCAAAAAGTGGGAGCGCACGTGGATCGAACGCGCAGAGTTAATCACGCACCTTTTCAACCTCTAAAGCGTTCGTTGGGGGCGCTATGGGTGGTGTCGTCCACCTTGGGTTAGTATTTTTAATCACAGGTCTGCCTTGAAAATCTCCGAAAAATATTTTTCGACGGCAGAACCATGTGTTGGTAGGAACCCAACCCTCCCATGGGTACATTGAGAAAAAGCTGGCTTGGCTAAGGACTGCGGCTTTGCCCATGAAGTGCTTCTCAGTAATCTCCACCACCTCGTCGGTCAGGTAAAGTTCGTTCGGCAGGCATTCGCCGTTCCACTGCTTGTTGACGTTGAACTCCTTACCACCCCATTTCCTCAAAACGGGCACACGTGTTAATAGTCGACTCAAAAGTTCTTTACCAGCTGCCTCGGAGATTTTGAATCTCTCTCCGAGGGTTTGCGGAGACTCCAAAAAACGAACGAGGAGCTGAATCACGTGACCCGCTCTCAAGCGGATTCCTTCAACTCGACAAACCCAGAAGGGGGCCGCACCAAAACCGGGCTCGATCATAATGAAGTCGCCAAGGCTGACCTCACGAATGATGTAGCCAGCTACACGTCGGCGTTGGCCTTGTCCAGCAAAGTGTGGTTCGCGCAGATCTATGGAGTTCACTGGCCACGCATCAATAGGCGGTCGTCGGGCATCCTTCGCCTCAGCTTCACACACTTCTACCCGGCGTCTAGGGCGACGTGTCATAGTTATTTCCTAAAGTGCAGGCTATTATCAATAAATGCTGTGAGATTTTTATAGGATTCTACGACGAACGAAAGAACGTATAGGTCAGCTACCCATTTCGTCTGCTGCAGACCTGCAGCTGTGAATTATTTTGGAACATGCAACAGAAAGCGATCGTGAGTTCGTATAAACGGGAAAGTAACGGCGTGTCGAACGTTTGGGACGCTAAGATGAAAGATCGAATAACTTTGACGGTCTCATTTAAATCTCTCTTTTTTTTGGTTTAAAGTCGGAATTACCTAAGAGAACATGACATATCTGATACGGACCGGTGGGAGAATATATAGGGAATATTATCTTCGATTACAACCCAGATACGATAATAGCATCCACTTGTGCACCGCTCCTAAGATATTGTTTGGGTTGCGGATCGACTGGAATTGTTCACGTGGCGAGTGGCATCTGTATTATGCTGGCAATAAAAACCGGAATCAGAGGGGGATCGTATAGTCCCACCCCCTAATTTCAGGCGATTTCAGAATGGGGCGGCTGGCGTCATGCGGATTCCGCTTGCTGTTTTTGTAATTCCTCTGCTTCCTTCACCTGTTTCATCGCATCTTCCATTTGCTCCATCTTTCGTTCTTCGAAGAATTGCTTGGACAGAATCTGTTGTTCTTTATGTCCTTTTACGATATCATTTAATTTCTGCTCCATGAATTCATGGTTTTCGATATTATCATCATCCGGTGGAATTGGCAACCATTTATATAGTTCTACCAAATAAATATTGAAAGTTGTGTCAACTTTTTGAAGTTTTTGTGCATGTTGTTGAGCAAGTTCCAATTCGGAAAACACACCACGAATTTTGACTCCACAGATATCATTCTTCTGTCGCGATTCCGGACTTACCACAGAAATGAGTGCGTACTTTTGTCCTGGAATTGTAATATAGTCTTCATCAAGATAATCAACGTTTTCTGGCATTCTTAGAAATTACAATACAATTTATTCTTAATTAGATTTACGATATCCCGATCGGGTTTGAGGAATTACAAAACTAAAATGACACCCGCCTTGATTTACGTCAGATAACGATATGTGTATTAATGGATATTTGGCCTTGTTCTTCACGGATCCCGACATATTATTGATTTTCTTATTTGTATTCTCATCGATAATTCGTATTCCTCTGAAGTCGTATATATTTTTAACAATTTTGTTTAATATATCTGCTTCAAAATTTCCACCCCATGTGGAACTCTTTTTCATATTTATAATATACGTATTACTGAGTGTATCAATGTCGTTTGAATGCATCGATTTCTTTGCTCCGTTATGTTCATCTCGATAACTGATCGCTAACATTGTTTTGAAATTTTTATTTTTCATCGATCTTTCGATTAAATGTTGTACTGTCAATTTACGTAATATCTTACCAAGGTTTATGATATTCTTGCTAGACGTCTTTCGATTTGTATAATATAGTAATCCGAACGCGACCGAATTAAATAAACACGCACCACCCCCTGGTGTTTCTTTTAATTTGATGTACATTTTACACGGTTTATATTATACACTTTTATAAAAAGGCCAATCATTGATTTCACAAATCTTTTTCCATATACAGTCTTGTTGGTATAACTTTTCTCTACTTTTTAACAATGGAAACAATTGCATCGTTTCATGTTCATCTAAAAGCTCACAAAACTTGTATAGAATATAATTGTAACTAAAAAAGTTTTTTCTATTTGATGGGCATGCTCTTTCGTATGGTTCTTGAATTTCAGAAAACAATGTCATTATCTTTTCATACAATTCTTCCGATATCGTCGGTGGTGGTTTTCCATTCAATATATTCGTGATTTGTCTACAATTTTCATAATATCTATTGAATTTCAGTTTTTTTAAATAAAATCTAACTTTATCTTGTGTAATCTCCGATAGGTCCGTTATACGAGTCTTTTTGAATTCAGTTCGTAACGCGTCTAATACTTCATTGGGTATATTCGACGTTTCTTTCGCTTGAATCTGTGCCAAGATTTCACGAAGATGATTTATTCTTTTGTAAGCAAAATTCACATTCGTATCTGTACTGATTTCTTGTTCATATGTCAATCCGTTTGAATTCGTTTCGAAGTAAGTTTCATATTCTCCACAGTTTTTACATATATAGGTCGAATCATTATTTGATATTGTCCATTCTGTATTACAATTTGTACAAAATAATGCCGAATTCGTTTCGACCTTTTGTTTGATCGGTATATCTTCGAACTTTTCCATGTACTGATTGAATAATTCACCACGATTGTTCACATATCTTTTTTCCACAAAATTACCAAAGTTCAATGTGTCTGTCTTTTCAAATGCACTCATTTCATCATTAACACAGTATTCATTTAAAAGTGGGCATACCTGTATCATGTATTCTATTTGATTTACCTTTGAATCTTCTTTGATTGCATCTTCCAGTTTATGAATTTTTTTGGTCTAAATCAAAAATACGTTTTAATTCATCTTCCTTTTCTCTTTGTCGTTTTAATATTTCTAATTCGTTCTGTTTTTCAAACACGTTTTTTTTTATAGTATCTATATATTCTAACTTCTCTTTATATTTAGCTTCAATAGATGACATCTAAAATAAACTAAATACAATTTTTAATTTTAAGATATTTAAGGACATGAAAAATAAAGTAAAGAAAATGAAGGACATTGTTGTCAAGCTCTTGACGATTTATATGCATATTTATCATCATTATCGATTTTGTCTTGAAACTATTATGTTATTTTTTATTCGTTTTACAAGAAGACCAATGCCTTTTTATATCTACAAAGTGATCGTATATGATAAAGACTCGTGTGATAAAGTAGACATAACAGATGCCTTTTTCAAAGGATCTAATTATTACAATACAAAATATTTCGAAAACTTTTATATCGAATACAGAATTCTTACAAATAATAAAATTCACTCCAGAATATTAGAAGATCCTAACGAATCAAAGACGCTCATGTATGATCTATTAAATAAAAAAACGTTTCAAGATCGATATCTACTCGCACATGTAATGTATTCCGAAGAAGAAACGTCATCCGATGTAAGTGATCATATTTTTAAATATGCTGGTTGTAATCAGAACTTCCTTATCAAGAATACGAATATCGATTTGCTAACTGTTCGAAATGTTTTGCGAGAGTATGATTTGAAACATTCCGACAAATTGATTTTAATGACCAATAAAAATGAATGGAAGAATCTCAATGTGAATGATATGATCGAACAGATCCAAATTACTTAAAATTATTATCATTGTCATTATATAAGTATGTTTATCGTTTACTCGAAAGATGACTGTCCTAATTGCGAGACAGCCAAGAATATGCTAAATCAATTAGGAATCTCATTCACGGTCGAATATAGGAATAATCTTAGCTCATATCCGATGATCGATGATACATCCGGACAAGTTTTGAATTTTCAACAATTTTATCAAAAATATCAAGAACCTATCCTAATTGAAAATCCAAATCGATATGTATTATTCCCTATTCAATATCCCGATTTATATACCTTGTTTGAAAAGGCTATAGCGAGTTTCTGGACGGTTACCGAAGTAGACTTTTCAAAGGACGACGCTGATTGGGAATCGTTGGACGACTCTGAACAATTTTTCATAAGCAATATATTGGCATTCTTCGCAGGGTCAGATGGGATTGTTAATGAAAATCTTGCTAGAAATTTTAGTGATGAAGTGCAAATTCCTGAAGCTCGTGCATTTTACAGTTATCAACAATACAACGAATCTATTCACAGTCAGATGTACAGCTTATTGATAGATCGATATATCAAAAATCACTCTCAAAAGATTCATCTATTTAACGCCATTCACACGATCCCTTCGGTTTCAAAAAAAGCATACTGGGCTCAAAAATGGATCAATAAGGATAAATCGTTCGCAGAACGTTTGATAGCGTTTGCATGTGTCGAAGGTATTCTATTTTCGGGTTCCTTCTGTGCCATCTTTTGGTTGAAAAAACGAGGACTGATGCCCGGTCTTTCTTTTTCCAATGAGTTGATATCAAGAGATGAAGGATTACATCAAGAGTTCGCTGTGACTCTTTTTCACTATCTAAAAAGAAAGCCTTCAGAAACAATAGTCCATAATATCGTATCTGAAGCTGTCCAGAACGAAAAAGAATTTATCACAGAATCAATCCCATGTCGGATGATTGGTATGAATCAAAAATTAATGTCGGAATACATAGAATTTGTTGCGGATCGATTACTAAAACAATTGGGATATTCTATTATCTTTGCAACAAAGAATCCATTTGATTTTATGGAGAATATTAGTTTAGACGGGAAAACAAACTTTTTTGAAAAAAGAGTCGGTGAATATGCGAAAGCTGGAGTTATGGCAGATCCAGATCGACAGACTTTTGAATTGGATGAAGACTTTTGAAATATTTTGCTTTTTTTAACTAAATACCATAACAGGTTGTTGTGGCGGGGGGGGTGCATTTTTCACTTTTTTTACACCGACCGCAATTACCATCATGCACATCATAAGAATGAGAACGATTGCTATACCTGCAAACATATATACTTTTTGGTTATTATCAGTCGACGTCCCAGTTGCCGTCCCAGTTGTCGTTCCCGTGGCGGTTTCTGTGGCGGTTTCTGTGGCGGTTACCGGTGTAGTTCCGATTGTTCCGGTAGTCCCTGTCGTAGTCCCTGTCGTAGTCCCTGTCGTAGTCCCTGTCGTAGTTCCTGTAGTCCCTGTCGTAGTCCCTGTCGTAGTTCCGGTGTACTCTTTATGATTTCGGAAAAATAATAAACAAATTAAAATGGTGAAAATAAGTATCATACTTATATTATACTTATTTTTTCTTTAATGGATTCGGTATATTATTAGCACCATCAGTGCTCATCATAAAATAGGCGGCCGCTGCACACATCATCAAAACGACAATTAAACCGACAATACTTAACACTGGTCCACTTGTGATTGAACCGATTGCAAATCTGGACGTCTCCCCAACTTCATCCACTGCATTATTTGCAACATCTGCGACGTTGTCTGTAGCTAGATCAATACCTTGACCTGCACCAACCATCGCGGTCGCCAACGCTTCGCCTGCTTCCCCGATTAGACCTGCATCGCTATCAATTTTTTCAAATTCTTGTGCAATCTCGTCAACAATGTTTGTAGACACTTTGTTCATCTTTTCGGTCGTGAATACAGCATTGAATATCGCATTTAGATCGTTTGTAGCAAGTGCCTTAATGTTGCAATTACCACCGGATAATGCATTTTTCACCGTTTGATTATTACTTTGTTTCATATTATTGATCGCTTCTTGCACGCTTGAATCGTTTATTTCAGCATTCAAGTTTTTTTCGATAATATTGTCCATATTAATGGTCTGAGATTGATCTATATTCATTTTTGTACTGGTCTCTGAATCTCTACCCGTTAACCCATTTATAGCATCTCGAGCGGTCGCTCCTATCTCACCAAAAGCACCATCTAATGTCGCTAACATATCATCAATACCACCAGCACCATCCGAGGTTTCACTTAATATCGAATTCGAAACACCCGTAGAGATATCCGCGTTTAAATCATTCGTCGTTTTGATCGTCATTTCAACGTCAGCTTGAACATCTGCTGTATTTTGTGAGGTTAGATCTATATTCATATCACCACCACATACTAGACCATCGATTTCTTGCGTATTCTTCTGTAACACGAAGGTCGCAAATTGTTGTTTTGATTCGGTACTTATGTTTTGTGCTACATTTGTTGTCACCTTTGTTAACGAATTGACAACCATCGATTTGTCTATATTGGTTTCCGTTTCGGTTTTCGATTTGCCACCCATTCCGCAACAGAAACCTTCTCGTTTTATTGGTTTTGGTTGTGAGTCAATCATATACTTTGTGTACATTCTAATTATATCATACAAATTATATTTTTTTGTGTCGTTACATCATCATCATAACAGACATCATGCACATACACATAATCATGAAAATACATACTGCTAATAAACTATAAAAACTATTTTTATCTAGACCTAATTCCTTTTCAACTTCGAAATCAAGAAATTTAAATTTTGTGTCGTCGTCTTCTTCGTCGTCTTCTCCGTCGTCTTCTCCGTCGTCTTCTCCGTCGCCATCCTTCGGTAATTCTTCTGGATCCACGCCACCACCAGAACATTCGTTCATCGCTTGAATATTAATTTGCATATCGCCTGCAGACTGTACATCATTCAAACTGATATTATTTTCACAATATACTAATTCGTTTGAATCTCTTTTATTTGCATAAGATCCACCAAACTCATCATTATATGGTGTTGTATGTGTTACCAAACATGTGTCATCCCACATGGCTGGATAATTGAATAACGAAAAGTCACCGCCGTACGAATCAGACAACACACCAGATGGACCTCCATAATTTTGTCCATATGGCGAATTAACACAACTACAATCATCTGGATAGTAAAAGGTGGGGCTTTTTTTGTTTGCGAAAAGATATTCCGGCGTTGAGGAAGTTCCAGTTATAGAACTTATCAATTCAGGATTACATGCTTGTTTAGATGTATTGATTTGGTTGGATCCAGCAGGACCACACCCATGACCTCCACCCGATTCACGTATCACTTTACTTTTACAATAGTTGTTGTAAAATCGATCACACGGTGCATGTTCAGAGCTCAATGTATGATCCGTGTAGCGATTGTATAAATTATCGTCATACGTACAATCAATTGTAGCATCTTTGTGAGCCAAATTCAATCTTCGAATTGGCATTCCATTTTTACTCAACACTTTCATAGCATGTTTGACATCGGTCGTTTTTGTTTCATCCAAATTATCGGCATACGGTATACCAATTTGTCCCTTAGGTATTATATTTGCAATCGGTACGGCGATACCACCTGGTGTATAAGAAGTATCCAATGTAGTCTTATTGAAATCGACGTCGCCAATCGTGTTCATACAACAAGCACGTTTCATCAAGTCCGATTTTTGTGTGGCGTAAGGGTCATCACTTCCTTTGACATCCACTAATGCGTTCATTATGAATTGGCCGAATAAATTTGGTTTAGTGCGATCATCATTTTGATATGTTTTTACCCAATGAACATCATTTGGTGCGTGTGCACTTAATACATTACCCATTATATATTATTATCTTTCAAAATAAAATATAGTCTTGTTGTTAATATGATCAAAACTCATCTTATAACATTGTTCTCCATCACATTCACTTACATCATCTAAATCGATGGGATTCAAATACACTTGTTTATCATTCGTACGAGCTTCTTGGATACTTATAAAATAACCATTCTCATTCTCATCGTTAAGGTTTTTCTCGATCTTCAATTTGATATCCTCTTCGCAAGAATCTGTGCTTGTACTCCCTTTGAATACACTTGAATCGATCAATTCATTTTTGTTTGAAAAACATATACAATTTTCGATACCGATCTTACAGGGTTTGTATAACATTATCTCTTTGGTCTCTTTACATAATTGATCGTTATTACACTTTTCATTTATTTTTTGTTCTTCGCAAGACATTTTGCATAAGTTCATCGCAAACTTTTCATCCTTGCTATGCAGAGTGAAACGATCATTTTCCTTTTTCAATTGAAATTCGGTTTTCGCGTTATAATTGCATGATGCATAAATCATCGGCTTATACATTCCCTGTTCATCGGAATCTTTGATATTTAGATAATACCGAATATTGTTGTGACAAAAGAATATATTCGTATTGTATGTATTAAATACGTCGTCGATATTTAATAGATCTACAGAATCATCACACGATTTTGGGTTTCCATCGTATTGAACACCTCCACATACAATTTTCATGTTCTCTGATGTTTTTGATTCTAGTACGAATAATACGATTATCATAAGAATAACGATAGTGAACATTTTGGTTTATAGTATACTCCGAAATTTTATTGAGAGTGTTTTTATTAATTACATTGTGTCTCTATACGATGATTTTCGTCACATACATTCCTTTCAAACATTTGAATATGGCCAAAGTTGCTTCTACGGTGGTGTGCAGATAGATTTATTTTTGAATGTATATCAATCCAACCATGATTATCTCCATTATATGTTAAAATATTCTTAACATGTAATTGTGATCCAGCATTAATTAAATATAGATGTCCGTCAGTTCTAATATTCGCTTCACCCACCGCTTTATGAATGCCTAGGTCGCCTGCATCGTCATCTAAAGTGATAGTTGGTCGCTCGTCCCATGATTTATCAAATTTCATTTGAGCCCCTTTAACGTACAAGGTTCCTTCTATAATCACATTACCCGGTATTGTGATTGTACCATCTGCTGCCAAAGCTTTTACGATTTTATTCAAATGATCGAAAGCGTCGGCATCAAAGACGGCCGCTGCACCGTCCACAGTCACCGGGGCAAGATCAGTTGAGCTGTGCTCTTTTTTAGATTTGTTAAAAAGTTTGTCGCATAATAATACAAGAATCAAAACAAAAAGAATTTGTTTATCTGACACCGTTTTGAAACTTTTGAAATATATTTGAATTATCATCAAAGTTAAAAGAACACCTAAAAGTATTTCGATTACTTTAATATTTAACATGTATATTATAATGATATATAAAAATCAAAAGTCGCCTCTAGGAACGTATATCGGTCTTGTTTTGATAATGTTATTCGGTTATTTTTTGTGTTATAGATACGATCAAAAGTTACAGTATGATTCGCGTTTTAATGATTTAAAGTTTTATATTAAAAGACAATAAAATACACAATGTCAAGTTTGTCTACATTCACCAACCTGATGGAACAATTTCTTGAAGAGCTTTCTCAAACGTTTCCGGATAACAAAAAAATTAAAGTATACAAATCAAACTTTGAATTGTTGAAATCAAACAATCCACGAAAGGTGTTGGATGTATTCATGGCAGAGGTCGGACCATATAGCACATACATCACCAACAAAGATGAATCTTTGTTTGATCTTGATATTGGAATTAACAATAAATTGGGAATCAAACAAATATGGACGCCCGATCTTTCAAACACGACCAAAGATGCCATATGGGCACATCTTAACACCCTATTCGTGTTCGGATCGACAATCAGCATGATTCCAGATAACATGATGTCCAGTATAGAAGCGTTGGCTCAACAGTGTGCATCCAGTTTTGAAAATTCCGATCAAGATCCCGCGATGTTGATGAAAGGAATGCAAAACATGCTAATGAACATGCCGAAACAATAAAAAGATTGAGATATAGTAATAATGTTATTTATTAGTATACTGTTCGTCGTTTTAGTCATTTTAGCCATTTTAAAAAGAAAATACAGCACTCATAACATATCTGTAGAAATCGATAATGGTAAAAAGTATTATGTTAATAAAACTGATAATTCAAATCTTGCAAAACAAAAGGCAGAACTATTACAGGAAATTAACAAAAAGATAAAAGAATTGGTCAATTTGCTGAAAGAGTCGGAGTATAAAGACAATGAAAATGTCAAAAAGTTATTTACCAATTGGAGTGGATATCTTGAAGAACTCGATTCATTAGAAGATCCCAAAAGCTTTGCATACAATGTCAATAAAGGTGAACAAATATCAATCTGTTT
>LGRX02018181.1:0-20748 GCA_001247695.2 Cymbomonas tetramitiformis
AGGTTGAATACCCTTCCAGAGGGTTGTCTACTTGGGAGGAATGCCCGTCACGTGCCTGAGCACACTTAATAATGGATAACATGAGTATAGGGGGGGGAGGGAGCATGCACAACTTGCGATGAATCCTTGAGGGCCTGAAAGACATTTTCAGGGGCTGGAAAGTCATTTTCAGGGCCTGAAAATGGTTATCAGGCCCTGGAAACGAGTTTTCAGGGCCTGAAAATGGTTTCCAGGGCCTGAAAATGGTTTTCAGGGCCTGAAAATGGTTTTCAAGGCCTGAAAATGGTTTTCAGGGCCTGAAAACTCATTTTCAGGGCCTGAAAATGGTTTATGTGAATTTTCAGGGCTTGGAACACTGTAAAATTTTCAGGCCCTGAAAATCATTTTCAGGGGGCAAGATGAGGACATGAGAATATAATTCTAAACTTTATATAACACGAAAAGTGAATAATATTTTCAGGCCCTGAAAACCATTTTCAGGGGGCATCTTAAGAGTGTGAATTCGAAATTTTCAGGCCCTGAAAATTGGTGTAAAAATTATATTATCCATAAAGGTTTTTCTAAGGTGTATAACTAGCCTAGTATAAAACAAGTTCAGACCCTGAAAGTGATTTTCAGGCCCTGAAAACGATTTTCAGGCCCTGAAAACCATTTTCAGGGGGCACAAAAAAAATCAGGGGGCAATCGTAAGTAGCCCCCCATCTGCCGGATTTACTCCAGAGCGGAGGGTTGCCCAGTGACAGTTTCCACGGCCTACACCGGCGGAGGTCGTTCACATTAGCGGGCACTCAAAGACACTTTAATATACCTTCCGAAGCATGTATTCCCCTCGGACATCGCAGGGGATACGGAATACGAATTGCAAGGAAAGCCATTAAGAAAAACGTAAACAGGATGAAGAAAAAAGGAGGGCAATAGGTAGAACAAAATCAAACAAACATTTAAAGGATACAGGAGACACGGTGCGAAGGGGAAAACGAAACCTGTCATAGGAGACGATGGACGAGGCGTGACGCTCTTGCTTGGTGAGATGCCCACTGGGCGAACGAATCAAAGTTGTCGGGCATGGAATGGCTGCGAACATAATCAGACAGCTGGCCAACGGTGTCGACGGCCTGGCTATCGGCAGCTTTCAATCGGGTGACATAGTTTTGTACTTGCTTAAGAGTTGGTAGTTCAGACTTGCTTTCTTGAGTCCCATCCCAGAATTTCTTCACGACAGCATCGAGGACGAGTGAGGGCTTTCCACGGTGGACGGCAGCAATTTCTTGCACGGTGGATCGAAACCGTGCAGAGATGCCAACTTCTGGCACGATGGAAAGTGAAGTGGAGTGGGGGTAGCCGTTATGAAAAACATCCCATAAACCAGTATCGGGATCTAAGACGTACTTCTCGGCATATGGGCAAGCAAGCCCGTCGGCGGTCGCGTGGGTGTTGCAGCCGTACGTTCGTGAATACTTGGACTGGGTGATACGCCTTAAACGGATCCCGGATTCCTCCCCTTGCTTTCGGTGTTCTTGGAAAGAAGACAGAGGGACCCGCCCGGCCAAACGGATCCACGGTGAACGGTGAGATGGAACCTACAATACACGAGCAAACAGTCAGCAACAAAGAAAAACCAACACGAATACATGCACAGCAAGCCCGGTCAGTCCTGGCGAAAGGGAAAATGCAACGGTTGGTACTTACTCCCGGATGGACGGCGCCCTCGCGAGCTAACCGCCCCCGACCAGAGCGGAGAGTTGCCCAGTGACTGTTTCCACGGCCTACACCGGCGGAGGTCGTTCACATTAGCGGGCACTCAAAGACACTTTAATATACCTTCCGAAGCATGTCTTCCCCTCGGACATCGCAGGGGATATGGTGAAAGATCATGTGCAAATCACATGGCAGGACAGGAACAATTTGGCAGGACAGGAACAATTTGGCAGAACGGGGGAAAAGCATTACCTTGTTCGTGGAAGCCGGAGCAGGAGGGGCTGGAAGGACGGTCTCCATGCCCGTGCTTTTCGCCTTCTTAGGCACCGGGCTTTTCGAAGGAGAGTGGACAGGCTGACTGGTAGGCAGAGGGCTGTGCGGAGGCGAGTGCGCAGGCAGGTTGTCCGCCGACTGCAACGGTCTGCGGGCAGGCGAAACATTCTGCTGGCCAGAGGAAGGTTTGAAAGGTTGACGAACGCGAGAGTCATCTCCGGTCTGCACCCCCACATGAACGAACCCTGTGAAAGTGGCGAACGTGGTAGGAAATCACGAAACACAGAAAAGCAACCTGCAGGTTTTCGTTTGACCATTCCTCGGAAATGTCAAAAGCTTGAACCGCTGGAACGACTGGAGTTGCCACAATACAACTGCACAGCGCGTAAAACGCGCTCGTGCATTGGCCTGTCGTTTTCAGTGTTCATTGCAGGGTGCGAGAGAAATGTTCTGAAAGAAAATTAATTAACGAAGGATGTAGAGGTCGCAGACACGCACTGAAGGAGGAAACAACGGGGAGGTCACCTTAAAAACAGATTCCGCTGCGAAAAATATCTAGAGGATTGCCGGCTCCTCTAGAACACGTCCCATATCCAGCGCTGCGCTGGAAGATGCCAGCGCACAACATGCGGACAGTCTGGCGGGCGGAAGAAATATCCAGGGGCCACGGTTCCTGCAAAACTCTATTTGAACGAATGAACACTTGTCCATATGCATCACCGGATATGCATCCCGGGAAAGGCCTTTGTCGGCGTTGCTTACCGTTTCAACATAAATAACTAGCCAAACACGCTACACAAATTCCGCACGCGCGTCACACAAACCAAAGATGAGAGCGAAACATAAATACAAACAAACAAGAAATACATGCATACAATGTCAAAGGTCATCGAGCAGAGAAAAAGGCGAATATATATATATATATTTATGCAACACATTGCGCAAATCCGTCACGCAGGCGACAGCAGGGTATTTTAGCAGCTCGTCCAAATTTCAAACGACATGTTTTTATTCCGTATAATTCCTGTAAAATTATTGTTGTTACAGTTGGTATACTTTATGTTTCCAGAATCCCATCCACCATATCCTCATGGTACGGGCACAAATTATTTGTTGCAAATTTCGTTTTCGATCAGATTGAAATGAAATGTATCCATGCCATAGTATTCACAAAATCCCGAAACGCTTTCTAAAAGTTATCCCCAAAAATTGGGTACCCCTTTATTCCTGCACTCCTTAGGGTGTAAGCGGCGAGCAAGACATGGCAGATGGAAATAGCCTATGCTGAAATGGAAACTTCAAAGTCATGCTGCTGCTGCGCAATAGTCAAAACAAATAGTGTTCTGGGTGAAAGCGTCTTGGAAGGCCTCAAAGTTAGAATGCTTGGCCCCCATATGTTGGTTTCCAAGAATAGTGAAAGCAGATGGAATACTCTGGCAGAATCCACTCGCATAAATCACAAAGATCAGGATTAAATCGAGGATATTTTCTGCTGGAAGTGCACCAAGGAGATGAATCGTGGATACTTTCTGCTGCAAGTGCATCACTCCATGAGAAGTATCTGCTTTAGAAAGTCTTTATCCAGGACATGATTTATCGGAGCACAGTCTGCCCTCTAGGAAGGTGAATACAAACTAACATGTGCCAAAAAGACTTGCAGAAAATACCTGCTTGTGTTTAACTCTCGGAGATGCTCACAATACACCAATAGTAACAGGAAAAAATCTGACAAACTCTTCAAGTTTTTGCTGCTTTACCAGTTACAAGTTGAAAAAGTCAAAACAAAAATGAGTTGCAGAAAATACCTGCTTGTGTCAGCTCTCCGATATGCCACTGCTTTACAAATTACAAAGTTATCAGGTTATCCACTGAAAATGCGACCAAGTGTCGAGACATTCATTCAGACCGTGCCAAATTTCAGCCACTCGACAAAGCTATCTATCAACAGCGGCCAAGCTTGGCTCTCGTCGTAGTTACTAGCATCCGGGAGAGTCTGAGCACAACACAGCACAATCCTCAGTCAAACCAGCCGAGTAAAATTCTCTAAAGTGTATGGAACAGAGCTCACGTCTTGCAGCTTTGTACCAAGTGCGATCTCGCATGCGTGCCTGCTCAAGATTTGAAGCATGTCAAAGTTCTGGAGGGTTGAGAACAGCGGTTAAAGTTACTAGAGGGTCGAAAACAGCAGACGGCATCAATACCACCACCGAGACTCTACCAATGAACCTCCTAATATAGCGCTGTAACAGTGAGTTCACCTCTTCACAGAAGCGCAGAAAACCTTGCCACTGATCCATTGTTAGAGCTTTGTATCCATTTTGTTCCTGGACATCCAATACAGTAACAAGCTTCAGCTGCGAGATAGATACCTTCCACTTGAAACCATCTGTCCGCTCCACAACGCGCGAAACCAACTAAAGTTGAAGTATGAAGACTCCGGCAAATAAGTCAGTTCCCGTCCGAGTGAATGGTTGATCACAACGTGGTCTCACTCCAAAGCTCGTGACCTTCAGCTGCCACACTTCGCTATGCCGCCCTTCATCGGTTCGCGTCTTCCATAGCAGGAGCACAAGACACACTTTCGAAATACTCGTTAAGTATAAGTTCGCCGACTTACCCTTGACCGGCGCCCGAATGTTGCAAGGCATACGCATTTAAGGTACTTGAGTTTTCTCTCTTCGGTGCTTGGGACGGTGGGAGGGCTTTACCTGCAGAAACTTAAGGAAAGGCTCTGTATGTGGTGAGTTGGGCATCACGAGACCAAGCATCTGGCTTGCAGTGTCGAGATCTAACGTTTTCTGCCGGGGTTCTGCAAGGAACAGCCCGAACGGTGCGTCGGTAAATGACGAATGCACGGCATACTCAACGCGCCCATAAAGATACACGAAGGTGCGGGACTAGTGCATACGTACCTGTGCAGCAGAACTCGAAAGAATATCTAAAGAACTCCCGGAACACCATCGGTTGCGAAGTCTGAACAAAGGCAACAATGGTCGCACTCAGACCCTAAAAGTCATGTCTGTAGCAAGTGGGTGAGAGGTATACCCATACAAAGCAGAAATCACAGGGCAGATCTATGAACACGGTTATGAGTGGTGTATGGGGAGCATATCAGCTTGGTTGTGCAGAGCTTGAACACATACCTCTTTTTCTAACATAGGCAATGCTTGCTGAAGCTTTTCAAGTGAATCCGCGTGCATCGAAAGAAGACCAGAGCGCCACTCCTCCTGTTTTCCCGTGCTTGCTCAGTGAGCTGGGGCAGATGACCAAGTCGCGTTGGAACTTTAGAGGAAACAATAAAGACGTCTTTCCAACTGGGTTCCTACTGCTAAGGTGACTCTTAGCGGTGCCCCGCCCCAGGAAAAGAAAAGCGTACCTCAGTAAAGTACCCCATGCGTGAAGCTCTCAGCTTCCAAGCTAGCATCAGGATACGGACGTCAGAGGCAGGCTGTCCGCAACACAAAAAGCACACTATCAGGATAGTCTGTTTGCCTGCAATGACAAGGGGTGTAGAGACAAAAGCTAGGCGTCCTTCTGCTGATAAGATGTTTCGGCAATACATGGGATCAGAATGGATGTAACAAGTCAAGCTGGTGTTCTAACAACCAAGTATCAGGCGACTCGTTCGACGACTCGAAGCTTCTGAACCCTAGGCCGAATTTCAAGTGCTTTGAACTTGGGTGCGCATAGACTATTAAACTGAACTAGAAATAGGCAACCTGCAAAATGAAGCATGAGTTTCAGGAGCACAAAAGGAAACTAGAGTCGCACCACCCCAAGATCTTCGCACAATTGTTCGACGCCATCCGGACCTATCGTACTTTCCGAACTGGTTCTGAACGACAAATTCAGTGCAACGATCTTGAGCTATGAGATATCGATAGTAACAGAAATCAATCAATACCGTTCTAGGCAAGCTGGATGGGGTCACAACGGTTTGGTAAAGGGGTGTTAGAACAGATAAAACTTGGGACGCGTACTTGTCCCGGTACTTTTCGAACAAGCCGTTGATGCCCTCAAGCTCTTTACTGTTATTTCCTCGCTTTGTTCCACGACGCATGACGAAAATGATATCCTTAGCGTGTGCTTCGAATACTTGAAACTTCACTCTGTAGCAGGGACAATAAACCGTGAGCTCTGAATATGCCCAGCGCGAAACAGATTTCAACTAGTAGCAGAAAAAGCCAAACCTCGTAAAGGTTGATAGCAGGGTACGCAGATTTGGATAAAGCAACTTTAAGAAGTATATTCCACACCTTGAGTTTCTCTCGTCGGGAGGTCCAAAACCTTCCTTACGTTAGATTGTCAATTGTCCGGTTAGAGCTGGTCAGTCGATCAATTAAGTTAAAAGTACTAGTCGTGACACTGTCACGAGACTTCAGACTACGAGTAGCAGTAGGTAACATTACTGTACTCTCACAAGCCAGAGCCTCCGGACGCGGCGATTTTCTCCCGGTTTATCGATTAAAAAAGAAATTCTGTGGTAGCGGTCCGGAGCTGCTTTCCATTGCTTTCTGTCGAGAATCGCGCGATCGGCCGCGCAGCGGCCGAAGCTCGTAACCTCTGGCTTGCGAGAGTAATAGTATACTATAGTCATGCTCATAAATTAAGGGGCACTTTTTTGCGATTTCGAACACACTTTTCGAAAATGTACCCCCTACCCACACGGATCTTGCTTACATGCGGCTGCCACGAAATCAGAATATGCAGGATGTATACCAATGACAACTATAAAGTCAAATCGCACAAGGGGGGGGGTCGAGTCATGCCTGACCAAGCCTGCCACGCCGACCACGCGTCAAGCACAAATGCCCATTTTTACGGGGTTATGCCAAGGGGGCTGAATGCCGATTTTTTTTTTAAATCAAAAAGTCGTCCCCAGGTAGCATTTGGAATTGGAATATTGGGGACATATAATGGTTAGTCGATAGGCATCGATCACCCCCCAGAAACACCCCTATTCTGACCTCCACGGCATTTTCCCAATTTCGACGCATATTGGGTAAAATTAATTCCGATTTTTCAGAATTAAAAATAAGGCGGTTTTGGAAAAATTCGGGAGTCACCTTAACGCGCGACTTTCGGGCGCCCCACTTCATCAACGCAGGGTCCATGAGGTAGGCAAAAGGAGAACTGGTCACTGGGCCGGTCTGGTCGCAGGTGACACCGCTATTGTGTCACTAGTCTACTTGACTACTTGAGCTGCTTGAGACCTTGAGCCCTTGAGAATCCCTACCCAGTGAATGTCTCAGTTTATTGAAACCGGTCTACTCACCATCTTATGGGAGCAGCCGAGCTGCCTCGCGCACTGCCACACCTTCTATGGAACCGAGGTGACATGCGCGCATGCGCGAGCGACAGGTTCGGGCGGTCTTGGCGACACCACGCCCGCTTTTCGTTGCCCCTTAATTTATGAGCATTACTATATTAACTTTCTTTCGAGTATTGAGTATGAAGGTAACATCAAACATCTAACATCCAAACAACTACCTGTAGCTACAAGCCGCTAAGGCGATATTATTACGTCGTCGGCCGACAAATATTTCGTTTTTTAGTCACCCCCCCTTATTCGTATTTGCTGAGATTCAGTAGTTCAGTACCCCGTATGACGTATGACAGTGACAGTGATAGTACAGTGACTTCCTACCTGTACTCAGTAGTTCGACTTCGGTAGCTTAGACTGTGACACACGGTATGATTGCCTAGTGACGGCCTCAAAGCTTAGATAGCCCGAGAGTCGTGTATTCACTCTATCTTTTATGATACCCGATTGCCTCGCTCATATCCTACGCGCCTACGGCGTTCAGCGTTTTCATTGTGTCACTAGGACATTCTAGTAGGTTATGGGCCCACCACGCTTCCACTTTAGTCGGGATCTCGGGGAAAAGCCTTTAGTCGGGAAAAGACTATTCTATACCGTATACCGTATATCAATATATTGTATACAAGTTTGTACAAGTGTCACTGTGTTGTACTACAAGTAGTGTCACGGGAACCCAATCTTGCCCCCCGCCCCCCACTGTAAGGGGGGGGCACAGTGGGTCTCCTGTCTATCACCCCTCAGCCCGAGATGTCACCGATGTCCGTTGTCACAGTTGTCAGTGTGCCATAAAACCCTCAACCGAGTATTTTATATCATCTTAGTATCCGAGAACACCCGCCCCTGCGAAACTGTTCTGCTCCTTAGCACCCGACATATCGATATATCCTTATATATATATATCGTGTTTCCTGCCAGGTTATCGGCCACCACTTGTGGGTGTTCGGTTTGGTTACTTTTGGTCCTTGGAGCGCGTCGAGCCCTCCTTGAAATCCCGACCGCCGCCTAGGCAGCTGTTTCGTCCTCACGACAACAACCACATCCCGTCCCCGGCCACCGTTGGAGATCGCGGCCGCGACCAATTTTTATCGTCAAACCACCCGAAAGTTGGGCTACAGAAGTGCCCTACCGCTTTTGCGCATTTTCGACCATTCCCGACTACGTGCTTCCAACAATGGCGTCTAGCCTACGAGGCCCTACACTCTGGACAACAGCGCCCGTACTGCGGCAAAACTGGCTTACCGCACGTTATTTTTGACCTCACCGCCGTTTTCCTCGTCGAATTTCACCCCGAATTGGCTTTTATATCGCCCGTGGCTTTTACATCGCCCTTGCGAAACCGTTCTGCTCCTTAGCACCCGACATATATATATCCTTATATATATATATATATATATATATATAGTTTCTGTCATAGTGCTTGTGTCACATCGTGTCATCACAACGAAGTGACACACTTGTTGGAATTGTCATTGTGACTAGTTCGTACAGTCTAGTGTCATTCCGTATGTCATCTTCGGTAGTCAGCTTGTGCCACGCCAAAACTCAGTATACAGTAATCACTCACCTTTAAGAAAACCGGAGATTTGGGGTCGGCCAGGCTAACTTGCGTACCCCCTCCCGGCCTTGTCCTATGGAATCGGTAAGAATTAGCAAGTATTTTCTTTCAATCAGCCAGCAATTTTCTTAAAAGTCCAATGATAAACCCTTAAAAGGCGACATTCTCAAAATTTTCCGCCTGCGGCGCCAAACCCATATTTCTTATTTTCGACTATTTCATAGCTCAAAAAACCAAGAAGCGATTCTCACCAACTTGCGTACCCCCTGAAAAGCTGGCTGGTTTCTTATCGGCGGGTTTTCTTAAAGGTGAGTGATTACTGTATATGTCTATTAACCAGTTTATCTCGGTTCGTTGTTTCACCGTCGGCAGCGTTCCCTCTCGTGAACTGCCGAGTTTCAAGCAACACGTGAAATTCAAACTTTCCCGTGGTAGCACTTACCCGCGAGTTTGTGCCAGTGCGTTTCAAGGGAAGGTCTTGGACACCACGACTTCGGAACTTGGCGAAGCGTGGTTGTACATGCCGTTGGCCATTAAATCCAGGACGGTCCAGAGTAACCTTTTCCTCACAAAAAAATACATATTTTCCAGGCTGCCTTACCAATTGAGGGTTGTCGCTTGGCCATTCCACACGTTTATCGAAATTCTTTTCGAAATTTAGAGGTACGATAAATGGAAAAAAAGTATTCGAAATATAGGTGACTTTTCGACCCTTAGCCCACTACTCAACCCCGTAATAAGTATCGTAGGTGACTTCACTACCCAACCCCGTCATAGGTCATACCGGTTGTACGCATGTGTCACAATGACGCCCGCTTGAATGTGATTTTTAAAAATGAATTGGCGGTGGCGCGGCTGACCTGGTGGAAGAACCACCAAGAGGAGTTGCCAACGTGGGCACAGGCAACACGTATTGTGTGTTCCTTTGCCCCAAGCTCAGCTGCCAGTGAACGTGTGTTTTCCCTTTTAAATAGTATGTTTGACACTAAGCATGATCGTTGCCTAGCCGACTCGACATGCAAGCCGCCTTAATGTCGCGATATAACGTAGTTTTGCGTAGTTTTGCCTTGCCGCGTTTTCCTAGGTTGGTATGACCTGGATGAGCCTTTTGGGGCGCGCTATGAGGATGATTCCAGCTCCCACAACTGTTCTTCAGTTGCTTGCTTGCAGGATTACAGCGGACTCATGACTTTGTCATTACTCTCAGCGTAAATGTTTATATATATATAACAAGCGGTTGTAAAATTAATATGATAACGAAGATATCACTGAATGATAATAATACTTTGATATGAAATAATAAAACATTTACGCTAGCAAAGGGGAAATTTTCCTGAGAGTGCGGCATCCTTGCAAGACAGGCTAGTGAAAACACCAGGGGCTACTCCCTCTGCTATAGCGCGCCCATAAAAAGGGCTCAGTCCGCTTTTCAGCAGGGTGACATCTAGAGAAAAATCTAAGTGCTAGGCAATAAAAAACTCTAGAAGATGGAGAAGCAGCCATGGCCGGGAGGGTGGAGGGGTGGCTGATCGTTGATATGACGATGATAAGATATCCCGAATCGTTCCTATTTATTTGGTAAACATTATGTTTTACACCGAGCTTTAAGCAGGATAGCTGCCTAGTTGATTGCTTGTAAGCTACACTTATGTGTTATGTCGTTATGTGGCGCTATAACAAAAGGTTGTGAACTTAATGAGATAAGATATCAATGACTAGCCATTGCATCCGTGTTTATCGTGCTTCCTTAATAGGCTATTAACTACATGATAAGGTTAATAACAAGTCAGTAGCTCTGCAACGACCTTTATTAGGAAAAGAAATATTGAGAAATTTGGGCAAAATTCCGATCAATGCTATAAATAAATATGGGTAACAATAGAATAAATGTGTGGAATGGCCAAGTTGTCGCTGGTCTTAGCGAACATCGACGTGTACCGGAAGTAGTCATACACCACCACCTTGTCGTCAACGCGTGTCTCGCAGACCACTTTCACCTCCTCTGAAAGGTTCAGCTCTCGTTCCGGGTTGAAGGTGGGTCGATGTGAAGGGGGGTGGGAGAGGATTTCGCGAAAGCGATCCTCTCCCCAAACGCTCTATCAAGTTTTGGGGCTGCTAACAAATCTGACCCTGAATATTTTTTTGCCTATCCGCATACGGTCAATTCGATGTGATATCCCGAGAACGAGAACATACTTCTTCACTGGCCGAGCAATGTTGCCTACATTGACGCGCGACACTTCTCCGACGTTGACTTCATCCAAGCAGTAATCGCCAGTAGGTACCTTGTTCTCGTCTTTCAAAGGAAAATTAAAGTTGGCAGAGAGGACATCGAACTTCTCTTGAGCAAATCGACGAGGCATGATGGATGGGAGCAGTGAAATATATTCAGATAATACGATACCTATTCTCCAGAAAACACACGCCGAGGAGCTTTTCCCAACGAAAAGTTTCCGTGCACCTGGCAGTGCGCGATTCGTAACGGAAACGTTCGATCGTTCGTCACAACAGAGGGTAATTTCCAATTATTACCCTTTGCGCTAGAGCTAGTCGTCACGATATCCCAAAATGACCAACCCAGTGACCTGCATAGTTGTTTGTCACCTAGAAAAATCCCCGATCCATTGTCACTTCATACTTGGATCCGATCTTCTGGAAATAGCCAGTAGAAACCTTCAAACGGAATTGGCAATCTATAATTTCTATATCTACATAGCTGACGTTGCATTATATGAATTTACGGAGGGAAAATAAATGACCGACCGATGTTAACGTGTTTCATCCAACGATTCCCCGTAGGGTTCCTTGACGTTGGACACGTGTTGACATGGGCATAGTAGTTTTCGAGGCACGATTTCTTCATAGGTTTGCACCACAGCTCGTCTTCCGGGTCGCGTGGACACGACCAGTCATGGTGTAATCCAGATGGTTTAGAACTGTCGCGATAAATGCCATGACACGGGGACTTCAACTTCTACTTATTGCAATTAAAAATAAAAAAGTTTTACAAGTACAATTTCTATTGGCAACTGAGCTGTTTAGGGCCGGGTACTAGGCCGGCTGGGCTGGCCGGGCTGATTTGGATGCTGGATGTGACACCCCGTGTGTGTCACAGTCCTTTGTCTGCACTAGTACTCCGTACAGTACGGCTGTCACAGGTTTAGGGTTTCCGGCTTAAGCCGAGTTTCACTCAATCTAACTGACTTCTTATGTTATCTTAATAAGTGAAAGCATTCTGAGTTCTTTCCACAATATATAGTCGGCACTATATATCTGACAGGTTATGGTGCGCCAGGCACCTTCCACTACTTTTGATTTCATGAGTGGCTAAGCCGCTCCGCCTGGTGGGGCGTTGGGGACCCAATTTGATGTCGTGATTTTCGCAGTTGCGGTTGAGAGCTAGTTTACGGGCGGATTGATTTGGACTCGCTGCAGCGTGCGCCTACCTGGGATTATTTTATGTTGTCCGCGTTGGATTTCACTCGACTGGAACTTGATCATTTTTTTGTCGTGAAACTCCTTGGCCGTCGCGTTGCGATCTTGCAAATTCACAGTTACGCCTTCTTTGTTTATCCGTTCCGACACTGCATCGTACGGCTCTCGACCATCGCTTTTACGTATTCTGCGACATCGGCCCTCTACCCCAACGCTCCCACTTACTGGATTTTCATTATGAGTGTAAATTCCCACGTTACGCCTCCCTTGGGGGCTCACAATCGAATTCGACTAGACACAATTTTTTCACGCGACGTCGGCTCTCGTTACAGGCCGACGCCGAATTCTCCGGGAGTTGCCCTCACGGCTCCGGACCGGACTCGCGCCACGGCCGTCCAGAATTCTACTTGCTCTAGCACACGCGTGGACGATCCTGTAGGGGAAATTATTCAATTGACTCATAAATATGATGCCAAAAGCACGTATACGCCTCAAAGATCCATGTGGCACTCATAATAGTCATCGCGCGTTGGTCCTTGTGGGAGGACCATGAATTTGGATAGTAGCCACTGGATGAGATGCCAGACGGCGTGGTCGACAGTGCCGCAGCCCGGTGTGCAGCCGCTGCCTGTGTGAGTGACCTGGGGGTGGTTGATTTCAGCGACCATGGGCACGTTCGGGCTGGCACCATCAAGACCCGCGCCTTCGACTCACTAAGGGAGAAGATGAAGCAGCACCAGACCGAGGATCAGACGCTGCTGATGGCGCAGGTGCAGCCGATTTGCAAACTGCAGAATGCCACCCTTTATGAGGGCTTGGCGCTGGTGTCCTCTGGTGGCGAGCTCATGCTCTATCGGGCGATCCTCATGGACACCGGGGCCAACTGCAATATCATCTCAATCGCAGTTGTCAGACGGCTGGGCCTCACAGTGTACGAGGCCAGCACTGGCGCCAAGGTCACCAGGTGTGACAACAGTCCAACGAAGTTCACGCACTATTGTCACGTGGACGTCATACTGGCTGCGGGCACGCCGCACATGACGCTTCACCGGCTGCATGCCTTCGTGACATTTGAGCCTGAGAACTCGTGGGACCTGCTGATAGGCACCGGGCCATTGAAGAACTCCCTCATGATCGACATCAAGCTTGGGAGTGGCGTGGCTGTGTCACATGCACCCTCAATTCTGGGCATGGACACTCAGGTGGTGCTCCCGCTGGTGGACATGACGCCACCCAAGCGTCCCAACCAACCCAGGCGAGTGGACCCAGTCGTGTGCCTGACAACAGAGATCTTCGGCCAGGATCTGGTGTGCGAATGGCCGTCGTACCATCCTCCCAGCGCAGAGGAGGAGAGGATAGCCGCTTCCGGGGTGCGCTCTGAGCACATCGATGACATTGACGCGTCGCCAGTGCCATCACCTTCATCTTCGCCGACAGAACCTGGCGAACTCCCACCAGTGCGCACCAGTTCACACGCAGCCCTGCGGCAACGCGCCCTCACATGGACTTGTCCCGTTGACAATCGCCGGACGTGTGCGCTGAAGCAGCTGGCACGTGCTGTGCAGGCGGAGTCGGAGGGCGTCCTCGGACAATTTTGTTCGCACCCAATCTCTTGGGAGGGCGGTAGGGTCAGGCAATTCTGGGATGACTGGGAGGGCGACGTCCTTCCCGACCACAGATGGGCGGACCAGAGGCTGTACCGGGACAGGAACGACATCGCGCGGCTGTGCCACATCGTCAAGCATCCTGGCCAAGACATGCCAGATCCACCTTCCGACGCACATGTCTGTGTGGAGTTCGCTCGATGTCGCGAACAGAAGTGGGTGACGAAAGACCAGCTGAAGTGGCCTAGCTGGCTGGACGTTGACCAGAAGCTGCATCAGGAGGCGGGGAGTGACAGTTGGTCGTTCAGCGACAGTTATGGCTACTACCCAAATTCATGGTCCTACCACAAGGACCAATGGGCAATTGCGGTTTCGATCACTAAATCGACTATTTGAGGCACAGGCAACATTTGCACATGATATTTATGAGTTAAATGCATTTTATTTCTTATAGCGGCGGCCCCCATGAGACTTTAGGTGTGTGGTTGCACGACACGCTTTAGGGGTGTAATTTCACCAAAAGCTTGAAGAAAATTGTGGTCCTACCACAAGGACCACCGTTATTTTGAGTATTAGGAGTCACATGGGGGGCTCACGGTGATGCTCATGGTTATACATCTTGAGTTTATGACCAAATAAGATAACTGAATCGGTTACTGTACTTCGCACCCTCATCATCATTTCCGCTCTATTTCTATCAGCATGGCGCATGTTCAACACAATGCAAATTCCAAATTTAGTGAATTTCGGACTTTAGAAATTGCCATTCATCCATTCTAAAATGTACACGCCAGTCGAAAAATAAGATATTTGGATGATGTTAGACTTTCAGAAATTCGCAATACATATATACTTGAAGATTTAATGTGCCGCACACACCAACCTTGCGATATATGCCCTCTAGCAAGCAATTATGATGGCTGGCTGGTCAGCTCGCGTGACCACTGTTTTAGGGGGGAAACCAACGAGCCAATATATTAGAGGGGAAGCCAACGAGCCAACGAGCCAACATATGCATTCCAACCGGGCCTACCGCCCAAATATGATTGGGACATATGTATAGGTTCAATTTGATGGTATCCGCGCAGGTGTAGTGTTGATATATGATTGGTAAAAAATTATTGAAGATGAGTCACTAATTTGCCACATTTTGAATGTTCCAAAAAATCCGTTTTGAAAAATTTGAGTGTAGAGGTTTGAAATGCGTTCGTCATGGATATATGGGATGGATATAGGCCAAACCAGCGTTCAAATAAATTAATATAGGACCTATATATACCACCTTTCATTGGTTAGACACCACAAATCACGGGAGATGGCGAATTAAATTATCGGAACAATGGTCCTCGTGGTAAGACCAAATCGTCGATATGTGCGTGGCTTACATTTGCGAGGTCGGCTACCCCTGGAGCTGGTCCAGCTGGATCTCAACTCCAAGTTCTACCCAGTGGAAGATGGCCTCGGAGGGCACGGCAGGGTATTCGCTGACAATGCATCTGCTCAGGAGTACCTACACTTGGGGGAAGCCAGGAGGATGCTCAAGTCTGTTGGCACTGAGCAGGCGGGGCTCACCGCGCTCAGCGCGGATGCAGCGCGCAGGCCACCGCCACCACAGGCCAAGCGCGTGGCGCCACGACCGTCTGCGCCCACCGCAGGGGCAGGACCCTCTCGCGCGGGCGCTGGGCCGTCTCGAGCCAGGTCCCCCAGTCGTGACAGGTCGACACGGCCGAAGTCGCCACCACGCGTATAGTAGCCATGGACAAGCGATTCTTCTCACAAGCTCGAGAGGAAGGTGTGGTGTGCTATGAGCCGTGTGGAGGCCTCTGTGCTGGCCTAGAGATGCTACTCCGTAATGGAATAAAGGTGGATCGATACTTGTATCAAGATATATCATCGGGCAGTCAGACAGTGGCCAGAGCCAGGTGCACGACGTTACTGAGACGATATCCAGACCTTATCTCGCCCGATGCCATAGAGTTCGGGGCCCTACCTCACGATCTACACGACACGACGAGCGCCGATTTCATACGAGCAGGGGCTCTTCAAGGTCGTCAGTGGGTCATGGTGTGCGGGTTTCCATGCCAGGATCTCTCTCCTGCTGGAACACTCACGGGCTTGGATGGTAGGCACAGCAAATTATTTTATGAAGTGGTTCGTCGGCTTCTGTCCACGCTGCAGCAGCTACAAAAGCAGAGGCCCCCAGGCTATGTCCTGGAGAACGTTTCTCCGCTGTCGCACAGACCCGGAACCAAGATCAGGGACGAAGTGTTCCCGTACATTGCCAGCGTCATTGGTCGACCAGTGTCCTTTGATGCAGCACAAGCAGGCGCCTACGCTCACCGATTGAGGGCGTACTGGAGCAACCTGTTCCAGAACCACCAGTTTCGCTCTGTGATGGGCAAGGTGGCGAGGCCAGAAGGGCGAGTCGTATCGTCAATCTTATGTAAGGTCTGGCAGCCCCGGCCGGTGGTGAGGACGGACCGCGCACCCCACTATGTGGTGAACGTGGTGGGAGAACCATTGAGGGCTCTTCCCACCATCATGGCAACGCAAGGGTCCAGAGCATTCAGATTAGCGAGAATGGGCACCGTGGTGCGCACCGTTGACGAGGACACTGAGGAGGAATCCCGAGAGGTGGACCTCGACGAGAAGTCGCGAGCCATGGGCTACAGCGCAAGTGAACTACGCATGGCGGATGGCCTGAAGAACGACGTAGAATTGGCAAGCATTCTGGGCCTGGCCATGGATCGCAGGGCTATGGAACTGTTGATGGCAGTCGCAGAAGCAAGCAGGAAGGGACTTCCTCACAGCGAGGAGTCCCCAGTGGCGGAGAATTCCCCAGGACAGCCTATCGCTGTAGACAACAACTGGGCAGACCACGCGAGGTCGGACCTTCAGCAGAGGCAAACTTTGCTGGCGGAATGGGTTGGAAATTCAAACGCATACACTCAGCAGGTGGCAAAGACTATGAGTCACCGTGACTGGGAAGAGAAGTTGCAGACTATGTGCTCGCAAGGGCAGAAAGGTGCAGAAGGAATTGGTGCCCAGCGGCATGCCAATACTAATATCAAGTGCGGGTGGATTGATGGAGTGTTGGCACCCTGCAGGACATTGCCAAGATCAACGGACTGTTACTTGACCTTTTGGAGATGCAGGTCGAGCACAACGGGGCCCAGTCCATCTTTGCATCTATTCTCGACATCGTCCGGGGAAGGCTCCTTAACAACGAAGAACGGCAAGTCCTTCCTCGCACGTACCCCGAGACATTGATGGCTACTGCCCGACAGTCCTTGTGAAAGGACTGGAATCTCGTTCAGTCCTATCACAAGGACCGGACGCGCGGGAATTTTTTTAACCATCCTCTTGATGCTCCTAGTGCCCATCCTCCGGGTTGTAGTCTCATTGGGACCTAAACTGAGTACCCCTTTGCCCGCTTGCCTAAACAATGTCGCAATTTCATGCTACGTTATCAACATTAAGCATGGGTAGCATTAAAAATCACTAAATTCCAACCACACCACAGTGGTATTTTCGGATTTTGTATACCCAGGCAACTTCAACAGATATTTTGAGGGCGAAGATGACCTCCGATCATTTTTTTGACAAGACACTGCAGAAAGAGCAGCTCGCGAACTTGACAACATGGATCTCCGAATTTTCACAGGACCTTCGTGGAGGTAGCTAGCGTGAGAAACATTTCGGTCCTTGTGGTAGGACTGGCCTTTTTATTTAATTTGAATTAATTTTACCCCCACCTCTTCAGCCCTCACAAGTGCATACCCATATCGAGTATATCACCCGGCACATGTTTTTAATAAATATTTGAGCACCCAAGGATGATCTTTAAGCACTCAAACATCAACTACATCGAAAAATCGTGGCGGCTAGCCCCCTTTTACTTCGGTCCTTGTGGTAGGACTGGAGCGTCGGGCAGTAGCCATTGAAGCGGTTTAAACCCTTCTACGGAGCGTACAATGAGGTGCACGTGTGCACTGGATGTCTTCAAGATGTCGATTCACGGCCACGACCCATTCATTTTGGTGAAAGTCAGGTGGTTTCCTCAAGAGGCCGTTGTCGCTGACCCCATCAGCCAGACCGTATTTCTACGTACCGACTTGCCATGGGCCACGAAGGATTCTATTATCCGAGCTGAAGAAATTGAGTCCCAGGTTTGCATCGTGCCAATACCGTGGCTGCCTAAGCGGTTAGCAATCACACCCTCGAACCGCCGCCGACTGCCTATGGGAATCAGAGAGAAGCCCGGTATATTGGCGGTGGTTCTGGACCGGACCGTTGACTTTGTTGGTGAAGTTGCTGACGATGAAGACGATCACGCCGTTTGAAGCATGGACCTCGAGCGTACCCACGCTGGACCCGTTGTGGACCCGCAATGGACCCACACTGGACCCGCTTTGGACCTATCGGGGACCTTTTGTATACCTCTTTTTTTCGATGTATGATGATATTACTAGTATGCTAGCAACCGTTTCTTACCGACAAAACTTGTAACATATGTACAGTGTAAATATTTTTACGGGTCCGTGCGGGGTCCATGCGAGGTCCACGCATCACCTTCCCCGTGCGGCCATTTTGTCACATGCACTTCCTTATTAATGACCGCATGGACCCGTCGAATAATCGTATGGACCCCCAAAATAACCACACGGACCCGCTGAATAACCGTATGGACCCACACAATAGTCGCATGGACCCGCTTATTACCACCCACATGGACCGGCGGAATAATCGTATGGACCCGCAAGATAAGCATACGGACCCGCTTAATAATTACACGGACTCCACTTAATAAGCGCATGGCCCCGGCGAATAATCGCATGGACTCGATTTCCGCTGAGGCCGCTGTCGCTGACCCAGCAGTCAGACCGTATTTCTGATCGCGCGCCACCCCACGGGTCCATGCGGGGTCCACTTATCGCCTCCCCCGTGTAGTACATCTCGGGTGCGCCACCCACTGGTCCATGCGGGGTCCATGCGAGGTCCACGCATCGCCTTCACCACGCAACCCATGCTGGGTGCGCCACACCACGGGTCCATGCGAGGTCCACGCATCGCCTTCCCCGCGCAGTCTATCTCGGGTGTGCCACCCTACGGGTCCATGCGGGGCCCATGCTGGGTCCATGCGAGGTCCACATCGCCTTCACCACGCACCCTATCTCGGGTGCGCCACTCTCGGGTCCATGCGGGGTCCATGCGAGGTCCACGCATCGCCTCCCCCGTGCAGTCTATCTCGAGTGCTCCATCCATGGGTCCATGCGGGGTCCACGCGGGGTCCACGCGAGGTCCATATATGGTCCGTACGGTTGGGCGCCTATCGGAGGTTTGGTCCGTGCTGAACTTAACGGGTCCAACATGGGTCCGAGCGATCATGTTTGGTCCAGGGTCGGTCCCTTCACCACGCACCCTATCTCGGGTGCGCCACTCTCGGGTCCATGCGGGGTCCATGCGAGGTCCACGCATCGCCTCCCCCGTGCAGTCTATCTCGAGTGCTCCATCCATGGGTCCATGCGGGGTCCACGCGGGGTCCACGCGAGGTCCATATATGGTCCGTACGGTTGGGCGCCTATCGGAGGTTTGGTCCGTGCTGAACTTAACGGGTCCAACATGGGTCCGAGCGATCATGTTTGGTCCAGGGTCGGTCCAGGGTCGGTCCGGGGTCGGTCCAGGGTCGGTCCATGCACCACATGCTGCCTTAAAGCATGGCCATACGGGTCCATGCGAGGTCCCCCACGCCAGCTGGCGAGGAATCCGTGGTGAGATTTCGATGGACACATGGACCCCACATGGACCGACGAAACACCGCATGGACCCATGGTGAAATGTCGCATGGACCGAGAAATCAGTGGTACCACGTGTGGGACCCACCCCGGACCGATAGGGATTTTTGGACCAATCTAGTGGTAAAAACCCGAAGGCTTCATCGACGGGTCCATGTGATCCATTTTTCACGGGTCCATGTGGGGTCCATGTGGTCCCTACGTACGGGTCCATATGGGGTCCATGCGGGGTCCCTATTGGTCCCGGGACCGCATGGACCCGTCCTTATTTGGTAGGGACACCTTCTTGATGACGAGCTTGGCGGCCCGCTCGTCGAAGGACTCCTTCGCCAGACGTCTGACCTCGTCGAGGAACACCGCTCCCGCTGATTGGGCAGCCGGTGCAGTCGCAGCTGTAGGAGTGGCTGGTGTGGTTGCATGTCTGGCTGCGGCATCGTCGAAAATGGTAACTAGTGAGCGGCGTGCGGCCGCAGTGTGTGATCTCATAGAAGTACCCATGATGAAATGACTATAGAGACAGGGTGAGGTGAATAATGCTAGGTGAGGCTAACGGTGTGGGCGACGGCTTGCGAGTTGTGGCGGGTCGTCGAGGATAATCCGGGGAAACACGCCAAATAACACGCGGTCGTGTGGGACGAAACGGGACGAAACGGGACGTGATCGATGTCGGACGGTATACTAGTGACCAGAAACAACAAAATCCAGTCCAACGATACTGCACGGAAAATTAAGCTGCCATAACGCGCGCCCCAATTTTCAAATCAACCGCGCGTCCGTAACTGAGCCATACCGCCCATACCGAAAACCTCTCTAACGCGGGTTCCTCACCCCATCTCAAGCGTCGGTGTTTAGCCAATCATGGCCAAAGTCGCAGTGTAAAATTAAGAGTGCGTGGGACCAAACCTGTTGAATATATCAACTGAACCGTATATTCGGTGAGACAGATAATCAGAATAGATAACCGGTGAGAATACTCAGTCTTCCCGTTATATGTTCGGGGTCTAGGGTTCCGGGACCGGTGATAGTCATACACCCTAACTATAGGAATGACAGTCGGGGCGTCAC